>LKNJ01001257.1:0-117542 GCA_002120245.1 Maccullochella peelii | reverse complement strand
ACATGACTTCAAAATAAAACCCTACACAAAACACCAACATAAACAAAACCAGACACAGTCCATGGATCCTAACAAGAAGCTTTTGTTTTCAGTTCTGAACAGACTGAAAATGTGCCAAGAAGAGTGTTTGGAGACTGAGCAATTTTGTTGATGTGCATGTTGTAAAATTTTAGTGTAGAGTGTTTTCTGTTTTTTATAGTTTTCTATCACAAAAGAGAGTGACCAGTTTTGCCAGCTTAGCAACTGTGCTGTTGGAATTGGTGACTTTAGCAACTTTATTTTGCAAACAAGCCTAGTGATAAACCTTTCGAGATTTTGGGCAGACATCAGCTACTCTTCCTTGAGGAGAGTCGGTAATACAGCTCAGTGAATCTGCAGTCCTCCGTGCTCGCTGCGGCTCTGGGTTGACAGCTGCGTTCACTGTGTGGGAGAGAGGAGCAGCCACAAACACTCGACCACACAGCAGCCAGACTGAAACAGGTAAGTGAATGCATAGTACCCACGACAGTACGTGAAAACAGCACGGTTTACTTGTTCTGGCCACTCAGTGTATCTCACAGCGGGTTGCTAATGCCAAGCCTTGTTTTTCAATAAATAATACTGTTCACTTTTATTCACCTTACAAATTTATTTTGTTATTATTTAGTTAGTTTACAGTGAACAATAGCAATGAAACAAATGCATTTTCATTATAAATTATTTATACATGAATAATGTCTTAACTTGTAATAACTTTTTAATAAAGCACATTTTTAGATATTCCTCCACGTTCAATATTAATATTAAGTTACTCACAAAATGTAATAGAGAACAAGGAGCCAGGTTTCCATCCAAATGTAACAAATATTTTAACCGAATTTTCAGAAAAAAATGTATTCAATTTATGTTTGTTTCGTGTATTAATTTGAAGAAGGTTACAGTTTCCTCATCGCTCCACATAGATGTTTTCGTCTGCTGCTATTTTTCGTCTCTCCAGTGGAGTAGAAGCTTCAGTGGATGTTTAAGTGCACATGCATGTACGTCATGATCAGTTCTCCAAGTCTGTTTCCATAGAATTCTGTTGCATTTTGCTGTTATCAATACACCAACTTTTCCACCTCAGCCAAGTGAAAAAACAATTGAGATATTTTGAGTATTTTTCAATTTTCTGTGTTTCCACTCAGGTTTTTTTTTATACGCGAATATAAAATGTGCATAAAAACAAGTAGATGGAAACGCACTTAGAGATGCATGTTTTGGACACTCAGCGTGTTAATCTTGACCTGCGAACCGATCGTACAACTTTTGTACTATCACCAATTGCATTTATGTTTCTTTCAGTTATTTGTTGTATTCTTAATATATTCTTTTATTACAATTATTTCATAATATTCTGTGGATCATTTTGTCTACAGCAGCAGTGATCCAGCATGCCCATGGGGATATTTATACCTTCATCTATTTTCTAAATAAATGGATATAATATAACATTTCATGGATTTCACTTTAAAGAACCATCTATACATTCCAACCATATTAGCCATTCAGCGTGTAATGGCCTGCGATTCCACAGCACCACAGACAAAGTAAAATTGTTTTATCGGCATCTATAAATTATGATGCTTTCTGGTGTAGGGATGCAAAAATGCATTTTGGTACTTCTCACACAGACAGACGAACAGATGGACAGATTGATGAGGAACAATCAGGCGGATGGACTATCTGATAAATTAACAACAAGATTGATAACTGGAGAGGAAGACAGAAAGATAGACAGAAAGAGAGGGCAAAGAGAGACTGGCATGCATATGCGTGGACAAACAGATGGACAGACAGTTTGAACAGACAGACAGATGGCGCCTCTATTAGGAAAAGCGGGCTTTGATGAGATGGACAAACAGACTAGCAGACAGACATACCGACAGACAGAAACTCTACTGGGATGCACTAAATGGACAGACAGAAAAATGAACAGGCTTGACATTCTGATGTAGAAATGGGGCTGTGATGCCCGGGGCCAGGTGAAGAGAGGACGTCATATCTCTGAAGACCATCGACACGAGGAAGGACTTTAAAGTGTGTATGCAGAGATGTGTGTGTGTCTGCTCATACACCAGTGTGTGTGTGTGTGTGTGTGTGTGTGTGTGTGTGTGTGTGTGTGTGTGTATGTATGTGTGCGTGTGTCCGATACTGCTCTGGCCATTACCGAGGTACTAGATAAAAGTAGTGAACATGCTGCCAAAACAAGGTGCTAAAAGACTAAAAATACTAATGGCAAAGGATTTGTACGCTCACACACATCCACATGCACAACATACACATGCACGTGCACGTGCATACACACACTGACACACACACACAGGGCAGAAGGACAACAGGGACATCTGTTCCACAGTTTTATCTCCTTCCTAGCAGAATGTTCTAAAGGCAAACGGTGATATATGAAGAGAGCAACAACTAACCTCATTTTACAAAATGTTGAACTCTAAAAATGCCACCTTTCCGCTCCCCTGAGCCCTCTATGAATGACAAATTTTATTCATTTAGTTAATCAAAGCCACACATGAGTACAGCATGAAATAGGTAAGGTAAGCAATAACAGGGGCATTAGGGAGGTGCAATGCATTCGTTGCTCAGCATAAAGTTTTGGTTTTTTTGACCTTGCTGAATTTTGAAGCGCATAGTTTTGAGGTCTGCTCCTATTAAGCAAAAGCATAAACATCCATTTGAAGGCTTAATAGGGAGTCGTGGAACTACTGCTTGTGTAGTGTGTGCGTATGTGTGTACCAAGGCCCCCACAGGCCCTTAAGTGGTGTGTATTTATAGAGAGTGTGTCTCGCTGAGGCCCTGAGGCTGGTTATATGAGCCCCTTCTAATGGCTAGGAGGAGAGGAAACAGCCACAGTCATGTTCCCACAAAAGAGACACACATGCATGCACGCATACGGACATGCACACACATACACAGGCATTAGATAAGGCAGTTAGAAGTGCTGTTGTTATGTCCTCTCTTGGATAAACTCTGGCCTTTGAGGGTAAAACTCTGACCTTTTTTACATGAGTAAAAACGATGCAAACAGGATAGGTCCCATACTGCAGATACAAAAATGTATCTGCAGCACATTACAGTGCTGACAGGATCAAAGTTTAATTTAATCTTATAATTTAATCTCATACATTCTTCTCTCATCCTGGTGGAGGAGCAGCGTAATTGCCTTTGGGCAGCAGGAGGGCAGGGATCGAGGCTGACTTCAGACCAAATGGAAAGTCCTGTGTGCACCACTTTACTTCATCCCTCTTCCTGTGTTCTGCGGCCTGCAAAGACAGGTGTTGCTGGTTCCTCTTGTCCTTCAGCGGCACCAGGGTTACATACAGTAAATGAGGTAAATGAAGAAAGAGAGGGCCATATGGCTTTGTTTGGATCTGTACACAGGCCAGCCAGAGTATGTGCACGTGCCTGTGTGTGTGTTTGTGTGTGCGTGTTTGATCTGTACGCAAGCCAGGCAGCGCTGAAACAGCAGCAATTTAACTGATGCTCCCACCATATGGTTAGAGTGATAGCATTAGAGAACCTGCGCTGAACCTGAAAGAGAGACAGAGAGAGGAAGAGGGGGTAGGGTGGACCAGAGCTATGGGCCAGGATTTGTAGAGCAGCCCCATTATGGTACACTGGTATGCAAATCATGCAGACATACACACACGTACAAACACGAGTGTGCGAGAACACACACATACGCTATATAATGTCCCCACAAGTGCGCAGGCACGTAAATGCAAATTAATGTGTGTGATCATCACACTGACCGAAGTGTGCTTGCAGGGAAATACCCACAGGCTAGTGCACAGGTGTGTGTGTGTGTGTGTGCGCATGTGCGTGGGTGTGCACACACACACACATGGATGCATAAACATAAGTGCAGAGTTATCCTGTGTGTTTCAGCAATCTGGGTGATTTATGCCTTGAATACTGCAGTGTTTTAGGTGGGATCTCAGGGAATTCACAGCCATATGTCCTCATTTTCCTCCCTACACACACACACACATACACTCACACTTTTAAATACATACCCATACACACAGAAATTGTATCGCACTCATGTACACAGGCACACACACTATTTTCAGCTTAAAGGGCAAGGGCAGAACAAGAGTGTGAAGGTTTGAGAGTATGAAGTAGGGGGGATAAGGGCTATAAGGCAGACAGTCCAAATTTTCTGCTCCAGTTAGAGGGTAATTCTGGGCTCCTGCTTTGGGAGTCAATGGACAAGTGCAATGAAAGGTGGTGGTAAACTGGTGCAAATGGCTGATAATGCCCCAATGTTTTGTTCTTACAGCATGGCGTGTTGTGTGTGGTGTTCCTGATGTGGGTGTGTTATGAAAATTGCACTGACAGTGTTCAACTCTGACTGGTGCATTGCCACCTGTCACAGCCAAATGGAAAACAAATGTCCATTTATTAAAGAACCTCTGGACAGGACTGATCTGGGGTCAGGATACACTGCTGTACAATTAAAACAGTTCATTTGATATCATTCTGATACCAGATACAAGTAATGCCATAAATCCACGGTTTAGAGGCTACAACCGAAAGTAAACTTTCTTCTATTATATAACATGATAAAAAGGTAAAGTTGGATGGAGTGAGAGAGAAATATCATGAGTTACTATAAGAATATTGTAAAACATTATAGTGGTGTTGAAGAATTAATAATAAAGAATTAGTGAACAAAGAATTTAAAATATGTTAAGGTCACTAAACTCTATAGAAGATTATAGAATTATAAGACTTTAAAAGGTAAACTACGGATAAGTAAATGTAGCTTCAGAAAATGATTTTTTGTACTTGTTTATAGTATTTCCCACCAGTGTAATGCTTGTCTCTCTACTATAACTAGACTATAACGTGTATTTCTATAACATGCCTCCTCATTTTGTCCTTGGAAAAAATGTCCTGAATGGATAATGCTATCCAAATAATGGAAATTCAGCTGTCGGGCTACGAGTTACTGGTGGTGGGTAACATTACATTTTTAATGCAGTTCTGCTGTATAATAGAACACATCTTCTACCACATACATAACACATAATTATGATCAATAATGCATTTCATGCTTAATTATTTTTTATGTAGGAGGAAATTCAATTGGTTAAATAAGACGCTTACGAAATAAACTACTGAAACTGAGGCAATTTAAAAGGTTTGGGTACATTCCCTCCTTTTTTCAAAATTATAATGGATGCAGTGTTTCCCCTCTGATTCACTGTCCAAGTTAAATGTTTTTTTGTTCTGTCTGACTGCTGAACTGAAACTTGACTGATCTAAAATACCATATAGTAAAAATAAGTTCATGAAGTCAGCTTACTGTATGTGGTTCCTGTGGACTGTTATGGAGGCAGTGTTATAGTTTGTTGCTCATTTTACAGTTCAGGGTGGTTGTCAATGTGGCTTGTAAAAAAACTATACACAAAAATGAAAAAAAAAAAAACTTATAAAAACTTGTCAAAAGGTTATAACTGAGTTCAATCAATTAAAGAAAAGTGTAGCTAGGACATGCTACATGCTGCATCCAGCAACCTACAACTGAACTGATCTGTACTCCATTCAATAATATACTGAACTGAGGACCCTGGCTCTTAAACAGGACACTCCCACAGACAGACCAAAGTTAGTTCAAAATCAGTTAAACCATATAAACAACATTTCTATGTAGAAACAATATAGACAATGTCTACACATTATTCTAATTACACTAAAATATAAATATTGACAGTCTAAATTGTTTTAGGTCCCTAGTCTGGATCTAATCCAGTAAGAACTGGAGCTCATGCTACAAACATTTGGGTAATTGAAATAGAATATAGCCAATAAATGAAGTTGGTTATATTTATGGACTATATTTATAAATTACATGAGACAAATGCATGTGTGGTTATTTCATTAACAGATGTGAATGATGATTGACCTAAAATGTCCAATTGTTAGCTAGTTAGCATGCTCTTTCTTTAACTTATGCTAACACACTCAGCCTCAGAGGCCTGCTCTACACAGTACACACAGTACAATGGAAGAAGGGGACAATGGTAAATTAGCATATAGCTATACAACTAGAACTACAAATATTATTATAATAGTGTGCTTGGCCAGCGTGCAGCCTATTACAGGCACGGGTTAGCACCGTGACCGCTCCAACACAACTTATTTTAAATTAGCCCAAGTTCTTCAGTCCATTAGTGTCAGCTTGCACCTGCAGGTGAGGTCTGTAGCACAGCTGTCCAAAAACTAGAGACCTATGAATTAAAATGTGGAGAGGAGAAACTGAGATGAAACGTCAGTGAAAAGAGAAGAGGAATTCTGTCGAGCAGTGATACAGAGCGCAGGAAGTGTAAATGAAGAGCAGTCTTCCCACATGAGTCAAGCCACTTTTCAAATACATTAACCATCCTGGAACTACTTGGCAGACAGTGTAGGGTGTGTATGTGTGTATGCATCAAGGTATTTCAGAAGGTCTAAGTCACCTTGACTGTGTGTGCACAACCCAACTGTGTATTTCATTCCTTTGGCAGACAGTCAGGACCAATACTCACAGGAGAGAGCCATGACTTTTGAAAGCTGTAGACATCTTCATCTGAATTTCCAAATGTTCAAGAGGCTACTTGATGTCAGATTATGTTGTGTGTGTCCTCAGCCAAGCAAGATGGATTAGCCCAGAGTTTAACCCGTCCTAGTGAAAACACAACCTGACAGTGAGGCTCCCTGAGAGAGAGGCAGAGAGGAAGAGATCTGAGGTCAAATTCTATTATTGAAATTGTATCCCATCTTAATATTGAAATTGTATCTACATTCTGAAAGCCATCATCTTCCATCTCCCTCTCTTGTTCTCTCTTTCCCTCTTTGTCTCCCTCCCCCCTTTTCACCTCCTGGTTTCTCAAAGGAGATCTGACAGACTTGAAGTGCAGGCTGGGGCAGACAGAAGAGCATGTAGTTAGAATGGGAGAGGGGGTGACAGGGAGAAGGAAAGACAAAGAGTGAGGAAAAACTAGAAGCTAGAAATGAAAAGGAGAAGAGAAAGAAGACATAAAGAGGCAGAAAGGGCAGAAAATCTCAAAATTGTTTCTGCTTATCTATCTGAGTGTGTTCCACTCCTCCTCAATCGCTCTCGCTCCTCCCTGCCTCTGTCCCTTTCTTCTTCCCTTCCCTATGAAGTCTGAAATCTCTAAGGAAGCTCACTCGTAAGGCCTAATTTATTTACCACCACCCCAGCTGTATCACTTCGTCATTAATTTACCAATGTCACATTTGCACGAGCAGTTGGACACTAGCCCATGCCATGCTGCAGCTACACAGGACATACATGCAGTGAATCTCCATAAACATGTACACTATTACTACCATTCCCTGCAGAGTTGAAGTAGATGTACTTCTGCTATCAGCTGTTTTGGCCATTATCATGAATGTGCCTCGTTTGCTGTTACACACCGCTACATGGGACTAATGTGTTTCTTTTCCCCATTTGTGTTACAACTGAGACCACTTTCCATGAATGTGAAAAAAGGAAAATAACGCTCGCTGAGCCAGGCTTGTTATAGTTTAAGTTTGCATTCTAAGAAGTTAGACAAATGTATGCAACACAAACACACACACACACACACACATACACACATTGGTGAGGTGTATGAATTAATCATACACAGAGACCAGGTTCCACCATGCTTGATAATTATACATGTATGGCAGCTGCTTGTGTGTGAGTGCAGGGAGAAAAGGAAAAAGGTATATGTGTGTTTGAGTGTGCGGTTTCCAAACCTTCACAGCTCACTTGCCTGCTAAATATTCAAGCTGGTATTACATTGATTTTGCATCACTGGAATAACGAAGCGCATTCCAATTCATTAAGATACATCAAACACATTTCTGATGAAAGAAGATATTAAAAACTTGATGGAAAGCTTTCAATAATACAATGGAGTAATGAAGCAATAACTTTCAAAGCTGGAAGGGTCTTCTACAAAATGTCAAAAGAACTTAATTTATTTATCAATAACCATGCAAAGTTCGTTTCGGGCACTTAAAAAAAATAATTTCATTTGCCTTGTTTTTTTAGAAGCTGTGGACAATGCCATCATTTTTTTGTTTTCTTTTTCTACAATTTCTGTGCACGTTAACAACGGTATGGTTAAAGTCAGGGAAAAGTTGTGGTTATGGCAAATAAAATATGGTTAATGTGTGGTCAAGGAAGGGCAGCTAAAACACAATGGTTGACTCTCTTGTAATTGCTCTCACTGACCCAAACATGAGTTAAACTGACCAAAAAATCAAATACAATTAGACACAGCTTCTCTTTTTGCCTGCAGCCAGTAGCCGCACATCACTCTGCTTTGCGTCGCAGCACTCGTCACTTTTCCCTTAATCTGGTATCTGGTATTTAGTTGTCAAGGTATAACAGTACAGTATCGCCTTGGCTTATTACATCATTTATATTCCATTAAACATTACTTACATTATTACGTTTACTTTACACTTTATGTTCATACAGTGGAATTTATGAACAAATACTCTCGCCGCACTGCTTGATATAGTAAAACAGAAAAGTGGCTCAGAGCATACATTTTTTGTGTGTGGTGGAGATTTGCCAAGAGAGAGGAGAGAATGTGCATGAGAGAGGAAATGGTGGAAAGGGTTAAATATTTAATTATTCTTACTATCCCTGCAGTGAAGACCCTCCATTACTTAAGTTTCCAGTGTATGTGTGTGTGTGTGTGTGTGTGTGTTCAAGGGGGGGATGTACTGTATGTGTATGTAACTCCATTTCTACATTTGTCTGTTAAATCTTAAAATAAAACCTGGAAAGGGCAGGAGACGAATAAGACTAGCAATAGAGTGATAGTGATGATGTTATTTGATGGATGGTGAGACTCAAGGACAAACACAAAGACAAACTTTCCTCTCCTCTAGTTTTCTGGATATCCTCATGTCTTCTTGTTCTTTGAAGGCTCCATCATTACCAGTATGAAACTAATTTAACTGCTGCACCACCACTGCAGAGATGTGGGCAATTGATTTTAAAGTTTGTAGGTTTTTGTAAGTTTATCATCATGTTTGTTAGAACTCGTGCAATCCAATGGAATTGCAATAGAAAGCTTTTGCTCTGCTCTGGTTCTGTATTGAAAACATACAGAGGTTTGCTAACACAACTGTAACAAGAATGTTATCACTGTATGCATATCATTTTGTTTGCCTGAGAGTGATTTTCCATGTCTTTAAGAACACCATTTATTCTTAAAAATCAGTCTAATCTCAGGACAATATCCTTTCATTTAGCACTGCTAATTAATTCATTGCATCACTGTCCAAAGTAGCCATTATAAATTGCCAGAGAATATTTTGACATCCAACCCACTCATCTGCCTCAGGCTTTCAAATAAGACACCAGTCAATATGGCTGAGTGAGTGTTTGTGTGTCACAAAGGTGAAAATCTACATTTATACCAGAGAACAGTTTTTAACTGACACAGAAGATATGCCAAAAGCATTAATGCATACAGTACACACGTAAACAGAGAAGTGTATGAACACACACATTTTACAACAAATTATGCATTTCATTCAAATGCCAAATTCTTAACTTTCATCTTAATAAAATGTATGCAGTGTGACTTCATGCAGTTTTGTGTGTTTGAGTAATACTGTCTGCCTGCTGTGTGCGTGTGTGTGTGGGGGCATAGATGTCACAGCAGCAGGCGGGGAGG
Source organism: Maccullochella peelii (assembly GCA_002120245.1). Lineage (NCBI taxonomy): Eukaryota > Metazoa > Chordata > Actinopteri > Centrarchiformes > Percichthyidae > Maccullochella > Maccullochella peelii. The sequence goes on along the minus strand of LKNJ01001257.1, from coordinate 107,817 downwards.
TGTTGATAACTTATTTGGCATTTTGACAGTGATAAAAGGACATTTGTTGCCCTTAGCAATGCAGAAAAACACACACAGGCATGCAAATACACATTAACACTCAATGTATGGTAGACAGATTTTTATAAAATGAGAATATAGATTCAAAAACATCTGTCTATGTTAGGTTGTGTGGCATATAGGTGGTATCGGTTGGGATGAGGAGTTAAGGGGTTGTAGGTGGTGGACCCAAAAGCAGACATGCTCGGAGGTGGAAGAGAAAAAAGGTTTGTTAATGCTTACTCTGGTGATGGCAGGTCGACGGGTACATAAAACACAGGTAAGTCCAAAAATACAAAAACATGGAAAGTCCAGGTAAACGGTGAACAGATAACTTCTTCCGTGGAGCGTGACAAAACATAAACGAAGATCTTGGAGCGTGGAACACGGAGCAAAGAACATTACGAAACACTAAACACTGGCATGAGAACCAAGACAAGCGACAGTGACAATAGAGTATCAACAATGACCCAACAAGGAACACAGACAAGAGACAGGCATAAGTAGGGGAAGACTAACGAGGGAAACAGAACCAGGTGAGTAATCGAAAACAGGTGAACATAATCAAGGGCAGAGACACCAGGAAGCGGGAACACAGAAGAAACACAAGACATGACTTCAAAATAAAACCCTACACAAAACACCAACATAAACAAAACCAGACAAAGTCCATGGATCCTAACAGTCTAGTACCAAAAGAAATTCTTTTTCTGCGGGATGTACTATTCTTTCACAGGAAGCAGCTATAGTATGGACAACAAAGTAAAAGCCCCCAACAACAACGTTTCCTTAGACTTAGACTTTGTGGACCACAACAGCAGCTCTCTTTCTCTGTCTCACACACACACACACACACACACACACAAGCCCTTTCTGTACACATATTTCCTCTGACACAAATTGACGTGCACAAAGACAATCACTTAGGCATGTTGTAGCATGCATAATCATCACATCCTCTGGGCAACAAAACAATTAAACCGAATGGGATGCTTCATAGATCACAATTGTTCCTGTAGGGCTAAAAGATGGATGCAAATGAAGCTTTTCAGTGTCTGTACTGTTTGGGTGTATGTGTGTTTCTGTATATATTTGGGTGTCACTGTGAGAAAAAGAGGGAATTAAAGTTTCTCTGTATCTTCAAAGCATTAGATTGAGTGAAGAGAAGGCTGCCCAGATGAAAGTGACATTGCTGACAATGGTGTTTGTGTGCCTTTTGCACAACACTAGCCCACACAAATACTGTATGTGAAACCTGCTGCATGCAAGAGAAACCTAACGAGAGATGTTTATGGGGAAGGAGGACATGTTAAACCAAAAAGGCAAAGAAAATGCAGAATAGAAAGAAAGAAAAGGCAAACAAATGTTGTCAAATGGCACACACAGCATGATAAAACACAAAGTCTGGGTGTATTAAAGCATCAGTCCCACAATATTTACCATCCTCTCCCTGTTTGTATGTTCCAGCCAAGACTGCTGCATTATATTTTTTGTTTGTTTTAATCAGGGTGAGCTTTTCTTATTTCTGTCATTTCAGTGAGTTTGCTTTCCCACTTGCTGAGAGTTATCACAGAGGGGTTCTGCTGCAGTCAGAAGCAGAGAAACAGGAGCCCACTCTGTTTTTATCTGAAATCTCATAAACAAGGTAAGCACCCTCATGTTGGGTGTGTTTTAGAAAAAGTATAGCGAATTATTCACTTATTGCACACCAAGTAACATCTAGGTATTATTTGCACTCTCTGTGTGACATTTTTGTTTTTTGTCTATTTCTTCTGATGGTTGTTTGTCTGTTTGGTCCCTTATCCACCTCCCCTGTTGATTCTGATCTGAGATGAACCCTTATCCGATTGGATCTTTCTTGCTCCCAGGGGGAGGGTCTGGAAATAGGCTTATCCTCTGATTGGATCGTTTGCCCCTGAGGGAAGGGTACAAGGGAGGTCAAAAAGAAAACCATGCTATCTTTTGGCTAGCGCAGACATGGTTCCTGCATTAACTAACACACACATACACACACTAAATACATCAAGGTCTCCGGGGAGATTACAGTGAAGTGTTTGATGACCCCACAGAGAGAACAGCTCCACAGACACAAACACACAGCAAACGTGTTGACCTCAACAAGCTGCCAGAAAAACAGTAGCTATCCAGGATTTATGAGGATCAATCAGCAGTGTTGGTGACACTAGAGAGGGATATGGTGGGACATGGCCATTGGTTCAGTATATATGGTTTGCTTTGTGTCACACACCATTTAGTTTACTTTCCTGTGTTTTACTTTTAACTTTCCTGCTTTTTGCCTTTCACTGTTTCCTAATAATCTAAAATGGTGTGAACCACAGCAGCACCAGCAGGTATTACACATTGTATGAAACATCTTTCAAAAGAGATATAACCCATAAAAGAAAAGCTATAGAGGTGTAACAATGTCAGGATATCACAGTTCACAAATGAAAAGAGAGAGTCCTCAGTGGGATGATAATGATATATACTCAAACACATAAAGGCTCCCAAATTGTTAACAAATATTGTAAATTCATAAATAACGTCAAGAACACGGTAAAAGCGCACACCAATTATTCAACTAAGGTCAATAAAACCTGCAGTTTTTTTGGGGCACTTGAGGCCTGTGAACACTACCTATCTAAAGATTTGATGGCAAACATTTCTGTATGTACACACCCCGCAGACACATAGCAACATTAGCATTCATATGAAGTCGTGTTTCTGACTACATAATGAATGAAAGTCTAATATTCACTCTCCTTTAAGCTCTGTTTTGGTCTCCACCAACTCCTGAGGGAAATGTCTGGCTCCTTAGCTGCTAAATGTGTCACTATGTTCACCAGCTAGTCCTTAATTTTGTTTATCTGTTGTTTGGTGCTGGGCAGGTATGTATATGGTGAGTTTCTCAGAGCTATTTTACTGAAGACAGCTGCCTACTGTCTGTAAACAACACTGATAAAATCAGTGAGACCGAAACTAAAACAGTAAAGCTGTTAGCAGAGTAAAACCAAAACATTGCGCTGAAAGACACCAAAAACCTCTGCCAAGTCAGGTGATAATTCTCTTTCTGTTCGTCCCTATGAGCTACGCCTTTCACTATATACTATTTACTGTACATTTGATACATTGTTGATATAAAAAACATTGATTACAGCATATTTAAATCAGGTGTTCTTTGCAAGAACAGTTTAGGAGATTTCATAGTTCACTTTATATATAATAACATATACTAACATTCACTCTCTGGTAAGAATTGATATCTGGATGGACAACAGCTCCATTGTTGAAACAAAAGTTGCAGCAGTCTCAATAGGGCTGTGTTGGATTTGGACTAAAGGATACATGTAGACACAAAGCGCTTCCAGCAGCTTGGATGGCTTCTTGCAAAAGCTATAGGTCATTCTAAGTCCAGCTCCATATAGTTCACATAATCATTAACAACACGGCACCATAATACCTGAGGAGCTATTTCCACATGGACTCATGAATATCGGAGGAGAGCTGGCATTGCTGACCTGCGTCTGTCCACATTGAAGACAAATAAATAAACATGTCTTGAGGTGTTCTGGAGCTAAACACTGGAGTGAATCACTTCTAACCATTAAAGGCTGATGTAATCATGGTCATTTCATGTCAGAACTTAAAGGGAGATATAAAAGTGTATACATGATATATACAATCAGACCAAAGTTAATAGGTTACTACAGTTTTATTTTAAGTTGGTACTTGTGATGTCAGTTGTCTCCACAGCGATATAATTTGCAGTTGTTGGATACCTCACCCTTGTCGTCTCCATATCAAGGACCATTCTGTTGTTAGCTTACCTTTTTCAGAAACATCAAAGAACTCACTGACGATGTACTGCTCATGTTGGCAACGTGAATTTTAATGCTGATGGTCAAATTTAAACTAAACAGCTGTTGAGCACACATGCAGTGAATGTGCATGCACACAGATGTCCCCAACTCTCTGTCCCTAGAACACACACACACACACACTCATGAACAGTTGTGGTACATGTAACACTTGTCTGAGAGAAGATAGAAATAGATCAAGCCGTGGCTTGTCATAGCAGGAGTTAGCCATAATGATAAGAGGTGTTAGAGGCGGAGGAGACGGGAGGTGAACAAGTGTGGAGAACAGAAGCAGAGAGGTATAAAAAACAGAAGAAGGGTAGTGACAGAGCCTGTGGGAAAAAATGAGGGAGAGAACAGGTTGCTTGACTGCAGGAGAGGGGAAATTAAAAGAAGAAAAGAAAGTATGAGATGGACAGAATAATTATTTATTTTACCTGGATTGAGAAAATGTTAAAGAAAAGCGATTTGATTTGATGAAAAGCAGAATAAACCATTTGAAAACTGAGACTAAAGAGCAAAATATATACAGTACATATTAGAACTAAAGAAATTAGACAATTAATCAATTAGTCTATTGATTGTATTAGTCTATTGAAAATGAATTGGCTACAATTTTGATAATCGATTAATCGTATCATCCTAATATTATTACCATTAATCAATTACAGTATATATGGATTTGGTACTGTTGGTTGGACAAAACAAGCAATTTTAAGACATTACTTCTGGCAAACTGTGATGGGCATTTTTCACTATTTTCTGAACATTTTATAGACTTAACAATAAAATAATTTGCAAACTAAGGCTAAAGAGTAGATATACTTTTTAATCCTGATGTTGCTGCTGCTGCTGCTGCTGCTGCTGCTTTGATGTAATGAAACCAGCAGTGTGCAAGCAGCTCATCTCACTCTCAGAATCATTGACCCTTCATCCAAACCAGTGAACCACACCTGCTGGCTGCTGTAATCAGACCGGCCTGTTTTCTGTTGATTATGGCATGACTAGATCGGAACTGATATGAATACTCTGAAAGCTGAGGATATATCTCAGTATCTGACTACTCACCATTTTTTCCCCCACAAGTCACGGACCCATGAAGCTGTGATGTCATAATGTGGGAGAAAAGTCTGACCACAATCCACTGACACTCTTACTGTTATGGTTTGACCTTAAAGGTTAGGAAAATGTTGTTCCAATGATTATAATGAACCAAAGCCAATTTATTTACCTATATAAAACTTAGACAGGATGACCCCTTATTTGAAAGAATAAATAAACTTGCTTCTGCAACCAAGCAAACAACTTTTCAAGCTGGCTTGCCCAGTCAGTTTGTTTACTTTGGGGCTCTATATTCTCCTCCAAATGTCTGCAGAGGATGTGTCAAGTTGGCCCCAGGCAGGCTGCCAGCTTACCTGCAGAAAGTGTCTTCTTTTCCATAGAAATAAAAATAAATAGCCATGGTGTCCACGGAAATGTATTGGTTTCTGTGATGGATATCTTCTCCCTCTCTACTCTGTTGACCTTCCTACTTAACTTCCCCTTCTTCTGCTGTTTATCATCCCAGCAAGAGAACCAGCCCGCGCTCAGCCATGCGTACCACTAACATTACAAACACACATGCGAGGTGCACACATATGCACACACCTGCATGCACAAACAGCCAAGCCATGCATAACAGATGTGTTATGACAGGTCTGATGTGATTTCACTTTCTAGGACATGAGGCACTATATGGCACTGAAAAAAGAAACAGATGTATTTAAAAAGTTGCACAACCTCGTCTAACAACCTCGCAGCTGAAGAGAAGCAAAGAAGAACCACAACTGCTGAAAATTTCACAAAGAAAACCGTGAAAGTCCAGAAAGATAAAGATAAGCAGGCAAAGATTGGCGTGACAGAGAAATCTTATATTTTAGAAATAAGAGCGACGAGCAAAATAGACAGAAATTAGAGATGGAGAGTGAGACAGAGAGAAGGAGGGAGAACTCACTGCTAACTTGGTGAAATAAAAGTCCACTTTTCAGCCTGATGGCAGGTAATCGATGAGAAGAACAGGAGAAAATATGATAACATGACAGAACACAAAGAGAGCACATGCGGCTGGACAGAGATAATGGCACACACATTCACATGCAGCGGCACACACACACACACACGCACACACAGGTACACACACGCACACAGAATTTAAAGGTCATCAGCAAGTCTGACTACCCAGAAGACAGCTGACAATCAATAGAAGAAAGAAGAAGATGGAACAAAAAGCAAGGAGGCTGTTATTTGGGTATTTCGTGTATTTTGTTTCCTTAGAGACAAGAAAACTTGGTTGTTGTTTCAGCTGACCTTCAAATGGCATCAGCGGTCCAAATAACATTCATTAAATTTTTATTCCTTCTGTGCAGCCATCAAAGCATTGTCAAAATGAGATTAAAAGTAAACAAACACAACAAAAATCATCATCTCTCGCTCTGGTTTTCACATTTTTTACACTTACACACTTGCAATTGGTATGATCTCTCGCTTTGTTTCGTCTGATGTAAGATTTTACCCCGACTCACACAGCTGTTCTGACTTCTGAAAAGCGCATAAGAGAAGTTTTTTTTTTTTTTTTATCAGATTATCTGTCTGTAGTCCCAAGAATCCCTCTCTCTACTAACACCACTGTCAGTCTGGGGAATATTTATATGAGGGTTTATGCATGTGTCTGTCGCGTCTGTCTCCATGTTAAAGAGACATTCATATCAAGTCTGCAGCAGTACTCCGTGAAATGAGAGCTCTCATCCATTTTAAGTGACACTTAATGAAAGTAAAATGGGTTTGCACAAGTGTGTGTTTCCTTGTGAGAGCGTATCAGTATGGGATTATGCGTGGCAAGGATCAGTTGGAGTTTGTTTAGGTCTATTATTGTCACCAAACCATACGCGTTATATTGTCCCTGCTGAATTAATGTGATCTGCAGTTTGTAGCCTTTTGATGTGGTAATTTTGCTCGGCTGAATACACCTGAAACGTTTCCAAGATACAAGGAGACCAAGAGGTATGCTGGGGAGCTGTACAAGGACATGTTTCAAGGAAGCAGGGGAGAAATATTAGTATGTAGCTGATAGTTTACCCTGAGCAGCGAGGATAATATATATCTGAGGGATTATAGCCTTCTGCTGCAGCTGGTGGCAAACTCTTTTCTACCTCCAGGCGTGTAGAAGGTGCTGTTAAACTCTTGTTTGTTTGGGAAATAAATGTGGAGTATGCCAGCAAGCATAGTCTCAGCTAATTATACTCACACAATGTACACACACACACACACACACACACACACACACATGCACACACAGTGTAATAAATGAGTGTGCTTAACCTCTGTGTCTCCAGAAACACACCCTCACCCTCCTTATCGGGGGCAGGTGACACAAACGATGGTGGCTCTAGTAGTCAAGCAGAAAATCACGTAGTTATTGGGGTATTTAGTATATCACAGACACACACACACACACACACACACACACACATGCACACACAGTGTAATAAATGAGTGTGCTTAACCTCTGTGTCTCCAGAAACACACNTGTTGTGTTTTGACCTTCAGGGCCACCGTACCCACCCCAACCCACACACACACACACACACACACACACACGTACACACTGAAACCAGGCATTCTCCAGGGACAGTCACGTCTTTCTGCTTGATAATCTATCTCCATTAGGCACAAGTGATAGGTTCTGATTAATAGGAGCATAGGCAATAAACACACACATACACAAATACACAGATATACTGACATAAACTCTTATTAGCTCAGCACCACCATCAACAACACAATCACAATGATTTATTATTGTTGTGTCAGTCAAAAATGGAAATACAATTTATACAATTAAGGAATGCACTTATTCTATTTTTTGTCTGTGTAATGTTTCGGTGGAGTGAAAAAGCAAAGTTATGGTGGCCCTGAAGGTCAAAACACAACGACATTTCACAAAAGACAACAACATTTCAGATTACAGAAAGGGAAGGACAACTTTTTTTGTTTGTGATTGGACCGAACCTAAGTCAGTTCAGAGTTTATTCAATGCGGTGCTAGATTGGATCAACCGGAGAAACTGTTTGAGAGTGTTGCAGGGAAAAGTTGCAGCGGTGTGATCTGGCCCGTCTCTGCTCGACTCAAGCTTGTTAAAACTAAACTAAACTGTCATCACAAACAAAGCATTACTTATTTACATTCATTAATCAGAGCATTCACAATAATCACTCAAAATCAGCAGGGGGAGGCACGTAGAAACAGCTGTTTACAGTTTGCAGTTCTCTCTCTCTCTCTCGTTGACTGTTCCTTCTCTTCCCTTCCTGTTTGAGGATTGCTACAATGAGGAGAAATGGAATTAGGGCCGAAAGTTCTATTTACAACCATGAACCAAGTGACGTGTTCTACTACTACTTGCAATGCGCCGGTCTGCAAAGTTCTGAAACTTGCCAGTGGGTGTATCGTTTACATAGCAATGACTCTCTGTACTTCCGTTCTAACTACCGGCTTTTCAGGCTTTTTTGTAGCTGGACATAATTTGTGGTGTCTTAAAATATGAATGAGGATAGTGATAGTGAGTTACTTGCTACAGTTGCATTTCTAGCATTGATAAACAGCGAAAACATAAAAAACGAGCGGGTCGACATGACCAGCTGACTTCACTACAAGCTGATTGGCTGTTCAAACAGGTGACATGCCTTACGTTCTAAAACCAGCCACTGGAGATTTGACACTCTGAGTCGCAGGCGGCGCCCTCAACCGGCTTGAGTCGAGCAGAGACGGGCCAGTTCACACTGCTGCAACTTTTCTCTGCAACGTTCTAAAACGGTTTCTCCGGTTGATCCAGTCTAGCACCTTGACTTAGGTTCGGTCCAATCACAAACAAGATGAGTTGTCCCTCCCTTTCCGTAATCTGAAATGTTGTTCTTCAGGAAGAGTTAATGGTGGCCCTGAGAGCTCAGCTTAAGAAAATGCATGCAAATAGACAAAAGACAAGCAAATTAGGAAAACATCTTTCAACATCATTTAGAAAAAATGTTACCTCAAACCATTCACAACATTATAACTTGTCAGTGGTGGTAAATCATAAAGTTGGTTACTGTTTTATGTGATTAAATAGCAAATTTCAAACAAACTGTTTAGAGCTGACCCTTGGCGAGATGTCACAACTGTAAAAAACGATCATCTAAAGCTTCAGATTTGGTGTCTGAGGCTCATATACTGTAACATATGGGCTGCGTCTCAGATAACTCCGTCGTTCACTCATTCCCTATAACAAACTCTCAATGACTTGCTTTATAGTGAGCAGTAGACTGAGATTTCAGACACTTATAAATCATCACCATTGTGTGCCATCACTGACAGGTGCTGCTGTGTCACATAACTCCAGTTAACACGTATTAAAAGCAGGGCATTGCACTGTGGGAGTTTTATCAACATGTAATGTACTTTTTTCAGTCCATTTTGGGAATTGTCTTCTTCCACCTCTCTCTCTACCTCTCCCATCACTTTCTTGGCTTTGTACTCACCAACAGATCCAGCTAAGCCCTTCGCAGTCCACCTTTCATTATATAACCAGAAATAGATTTGAGTCAAGAGTTTTTCACACAGAGAGCCCACAATACAAGCTTCTCCACTCTCTGTGACACAGCCTCTAAGCACAGCACATTCATTTCTGCCTGTGTCCAGTTCCATTCAGTCCATATCTGTTCTCCCAGTTGTCATGCATGCACACACTCATTTATATAGCATGTGTGCGCAGACACGCGCCTACATACACACAGATGGACACACGGACAAACACATGTGGTACACCTACATGAGACAACAGTGTATTATTTCCCCCGTGACTTTGAATAGCAGGGTTGAGTAGGAACATTGAACCAGATGCTCTTTAATCCTGTAATGAGAAAACCAGCCAACCACACATGCAGGCACACACACACACACACACACACACAGACCCAATAATCTGTTCGACACAACGCTGCTCTTTTAATCCCGATCCCTCTCTCTCTCATAATGATGACACTAAGACTCCCTCTCCTCTATTGCAACTAATCATTTATCTGTTTATCTCACTACGCACACTGAGAAACACAGATTGCCTTTGTGTTGCCGTCTGTTCCACTCTAACAGGCCGAGAGGAGGACTGACAAGCTGGCGAGCAGAAAGACAGACAGATGTGCGGACAGACAGATGCACGCAGATCTGAGTTCAGAATGCACCAGTCAGTCCGGTTGTACTTAGCAGTCAGGATTAAGTTTGGCAAAGTAAATGGGGCATGTTTTACATTAGGTTCATGCCTTCTGAAAATGAAAAATGTTTGTATGTGCATGTGAGTGTGTGCATTCATGTTCTGTATATGGATGTGGTTACGTGTGCATGTGTGCAATTGTATGCATGCAAAATGCAACCCAACAAACAGACTCTGGTAACCAGGCAACTGATTCACTCCTAAATCTTTTAAAACCTCACATACTATTGTCATTGTTTTATAAAGTGCACACACAAACACACAAAATCCCAATGTGGCAGGTGCGGTATACTTAGAATATAAACACACCATTTCTGAGCTGCAAAAACTTTGAAACATATTCTCTCCCAGACGTGCTGGCATCCAGAAATAGACGACAGCGAGAGCACATCACACGCTTTGTTTAGGCCTAACGATTGAGACGGGTGAGATGTTGGACGGGTAGCTAGATACTGCATGTATGCTAAGTGAAAGGGTAAGGGGAGAGAGAAGGAGATACAGGGGAGAGAAAGGGAGGTAATCACAGTTCCACCCAAACAGATCTTTCTCTAGCTTGGCTGGGCTAAAAATCGATAGCACTTCTCCTTCTCCCTTGCTCTGTCACCAGCGCTGCCCAGAACAAACTTCAACACACACGCACAAACACACACACGCACAAATTGTTGACGGAGAAAGATAAAGCACGCACATACATAGACGAATGCTTGTTGCACACATGCATACACAACAGATGATGCACAGATCACTTTAACGCTCACACACGGAGTCCCGCCCGAGGGCCATCTAACTGCCACCAGATATGAGGCTTTGATCAATACAGTAATATCAGTGTTTACACCAGCCACACTCTCTCCTCTGCTCCCACTTTTCTCTTATTTGCGCCATCTTTTGCCTGCCCAGGAAAAAAAAACAAACATACACCCACATATATCATAAATGTGCAAAGGTGACACACACACACACACACACACACACACACACGTAGTTAGCCTGTTTGCATGTGAATGGTTCATGCACACACATGCACACACAGAAGCAGTGGAGAGAGTCAGTGTGAATAGGAATGAGTTGGTTTCTGTTCTGCCACTTGCATACAATCATGCACATTAACACTCAGTTTTTATGATACATTTACAGTGCACCTTTGTGTGTCTCTGGCTTTGCACTTGTACACGTCCTGGTGTGTGTGTGTGTGTGTGTGTGTGTCAGGATAATGGCTTGTTTGTTTATTTGCCGTTTGACACCGGCCCGCCCTCTCCTATTGATTAGTGCTCCTGCCTCTCTCTTTAGATCTCCTCCCAGTTGGCTGGTTATGAAAACACTATTGTTGAAGAGACAAGTACTTTGCCTAAAGGCTTCAAATGCTCTGTGCTGTGTTTCACAGGTGGTCATAGCGAGGCATATCCAATATCCATGGGTGGAATCGACCACCAAACACCAAATGTGGTTTCACTGAACCAGTACTTAATGCCTTTCTGTTACTTACATTAACTAGCACTTTTCGGTTTCTTATTTCCCTGTATTTCTCATTTTCATTCCTCTCCCAATGTTCATCCTTACAGCCATTCAGACAGATCTGGTGTTAAGTCTGATGTCTGTAGGCTGGTTGAGTAGGTGACATATTGCAACTTGTCTCGAGAATCTAAAACAAAGTACCACTGGTGCTGCCAATAAATCTATGGAAAACATTAGCTGGTGGCTTGAGACTGAACCTCATCATTTGGAGACACACATACACCCACACTCACTCACTTTCCAAACCTGCACAATCCAAATTCTGCAGACTCCCATTGTAGTTGATGTGCATGACATTACTCAAAGCCCCATGCTTTCAGCAATAGATATAGCTAATCTCTTTACAGCCTTAAATCTGTTTCATCTATACCTGCCATCTAAACCCAGGTATTCACCCTGTGGCTCACAATGCAACAGAATCACTGAAACACTAAGCTTTGCAAAAGATTGTTGTAAGCATAGAGATATTTATCCACTGTGAGGGAAATTTCTATTATTGTGGTGATTCACAGCCCCCCCCCCTTTTCCTCTCTGTGCTCATTAGAAGCCTGCCATCTCCTGTCCTTGGCCTCCATATAACCCTTGTAGGTCAAGATTACCACAGACCGTATCTATTCCTATAAAACCGGCTGAAACAGGTTTTGTTGTTGCTTGCTCTCATCTTCTGCGAAACCAAAACATATGAGTTGAATCTATAAAGCTCTGCTACACTCTTTCCTCTTTGCTCAGTCACTGACAGACCTTTGCTCTGTGTGATTGTGCCCTTTTGCAAAAGCTAAATAATAAACCATTTAAAGACAAGTGTTTCAAAGACTTTATTTCAGATTTCCACCACACCACCTTGTGTTTTACATGCTCCTTCTATTTGGGTGAAAATTTGAATGTAAACAAATCTAATCAGAGCTGCTGGACAAACAAGTCTTCACTATCTTATTCGTCAAATATTTTCCCACTCCTATCAGAGGATAAAAACCTCTCCTTTGTTTTCTCCTCCTCCCAGTCTTTCTATCTTTCCTCCTGACCAACATCCTCCACTCTATAGTTTCTCTCCACCACTCACTCCTATCTCCATCTCTCCATCTTTCCATTTCCTCACAGCGCTTACCTCTCTATCCCTTCTGCCTCCCTCCATCCCTTGAGGAGAGAGATACTATCTGTTCACCCCTCCCCCCCTGCATCCCTGTCCTCTTGACCCATGTGAAGGACGAAGCAGCCCAAGCCAGCAAACTTAGCTGAGGTCTAAACGCTTAAGAATAATCCCCTTTTGTTCTTTGTCCTTCCTTGAAACATTTCTGCGCTGGACATTTTTCCTGTCACCCAAACTCTTTGTGCACCTCTAGGGCCTAATTTTTGCGAGTCATTAGCATGTATTACTGTCTCCTTTGCCTCCAGCTTCAAGTCAAACTCGTCTCCAGAACTCCATATCTATCTATCACAGCTCCATAAAAACCCAACATCGTCAAACGCTCTGCAGTGGCTCATGTTAAGATAAAACGAGAGGGTGAAAAATCAATCCAATGCCTCACTAATTTGTGAGAAAGGAATGAGGCCGAGGTGAGGAGTTGAGAGTGGACAATCACAAGAACTCCAGCTGGCAGTGAAACCCATTGTGATGGTTTGCTAACTGCCACAATATAAGGAGACGAGAGGAGATTGTGAATATTCAAACAGATGAAAAAAACAACCTGGAGGCTTATGAATCTTTAAGGGAACAAGGAAAGAAGACAAGGAGATTAGAAGAGAAATTGAAACAAAACTATATGGAGAGAACAGATAAATGTATCCAATGTAAACAAAATGAATCAATCCTTTACCGCCAGCACAACAAGCAGTGCTTGAAACAGATTTAAAAGCGTGCAGGTTGTTTTGGAAAAGAGTTGCGCTGCATAGCAGCTAGGCTGCTACTTTGTCAGCTGGCTATCTAACAATCTGTGGGCAATGTAGTTGTTTAAAGAATAAACACATCACTGGTGGGATGACCTAAGTACTCCCTCTCATGCATACATGCATATCTCGAGGAACAGATGAGTATTTGTCGCAGACTGACAAAGCCACCGGGCGAGACACATTCAGACACGCACACTTACCCTCACTCACGCACACACACAAAGAAAGTCAGACGCACGTAAAATGCGTCCCCCTGAAAGCTCGGAGGTGAGCATGCATGCCAGCACCACGCATCGAACAAAACAGCTGGACCGCTGCACCTCACCTCTGACTACAGTAGGTCAACTGCATCTTTATTCCAGAAATCAGCCCTATTAATAATTCATACAACTCCATCAATATTTCAGTCATAAGCAGTCATATTTCTGTCCTGCCTGTAAGACTAAATCATTAATGACCAACGGAACTCTTAAAAACAACAAAGTAGAGCGTTGGTAGGTGTGTGTGTGTGTGTGTGTGTGTGTGTGTGTGTGTGTGTCTGTCCATCCAGCCATGTGAGCTGACCCTGGGCACATCAGCAGCCCTCTCACCATTATATCTCATCCCCATCCTCAAATCACTTCTGCAACAGTGATTTAACACTCTGGGTGGCGCAGCCTATGCTGCTGATTAAAAGGAAATTTGTCTTTTGTCATTTTTAAACATCATCAGTTGAGACTTATCTGCAGGCCCTCACTGGGAAATACCATGATGTCATGCTGAAATTGCTTTTTTTCTGCGAGTATCAAGTTTTTCAAAGCAATTTACTGGAAGTGTAATGGCCTTCACATTGTTGTGTAGTTCATAAAGAATGTCAGGCCTGACTTAAGGCTGCAGTGACCAGGCAGCTTTGGAGCAATAAACAACACTACTAGTCCAACTGCTTCCAAGACGAGAAGTCAGAACAAAGAGTTTTTCTCCTTGTATTTCAGCAGACACTTTACACTGAAGCAATTAACTTGCATAAAGATTTCAAATGACCATCAGAAAATGGACAAAGATGCTGCATATCATTTAAAAAAAAAACTCTTTTAGAGGTGAATGGGACAAGACTGCCACCACATGAAAGCTATACCAGCGTCACTAACACGAGAGCTTGCAAAATTTCTTCACAGCTCCCTGGTTTCATTGTCATCAGTATTCACTGACCAGAATGGATGAGAGTAATAGCTGGTAAAATGGCCCGACTGTCACAGAGCAAATTACTTTCATTTCAACGCAGCACCATCAAGCAGCAAAAGCCACTGACATGTAAATAGGAGACAAAAAAAAAGAGAAAAGCACTTACACAGAAGTCATTGACATGTAAATACCAACGGAGGGAGATGAACGAGAGAGAGGCGGAGAAAGTGGGAGAACCACAGAGAGAGAGAGAGAGAGAGAGAGTCAAAGTGCTGTTATCGTCCTCATTCTCATTCAGGTGTAATTTAAATGAAGAGGTGGGCAATTTGATTGATAGAATCTTGGATGAGACTTTTGGTTCTAAATATGACTCATGAAAAATGGGAATAATACTCTGCTCTTTATGAGTATCCCTCTCCCTCACACTATGTCTCCTCTCCAGCCAAGTGCAGCGCCACCCATGTGAGACGGAGTTGTACACGAGTCACATAATATCCTCTCTTTGCACCGAAATGGCTTCCTCAGCGTGTCAAGCTCTGCGCTCCAATGGCTGTCTCTGTTGCATCTCGGGCCTATGCTGTATGAGTGATGACAGGGAGCAACTGGCTTCCATTGGGATCTAATCAAATGTGAGGGCCCATGCGGCTGCAGCCTGATAGAGAGGCGCTTTAACAGAGCTGCTCAAGGGAGACTCATCCATCAACCTGCAACCAACCAAAGAGCACCAGGCTACTGCTGGCAATGATGGAGAGCTCGCTGACTGACTCAGTGGAGGTGTGTGTGTGTGTGAGTATCTGTCTTCACATGCGCGCGCATGCGGGAATATGTAGGTGCAACAGATATACAGTATGAGAGAAGATAACCATGTTATCCGCTGCTTTAATCCAGACTTTAAAATGAGTTATGTTTGATGGTACAGATATCTGATATCTGACAAGTCAGGTAACACAGTTATTTGACATCAGATGAGGCCTTCTGCAGCAGCAAAGAGCATGGCTCATGAAATCTAGTTTCAATATCACAGACTGAAAGTTATCAGTAATCACTGAATACAGATAGGTGTCCATTGTTGTCTCATCTCAGATGCACCGTGCTCTTAGGATGCCAACCATCATTGATTTTTTCATTCTTTGTCTGAACAGGTGAATCAGCAAAATGACATCAGCAAGTGTTTATTTATTTATTTATAAGCAAAAATGTATTAGACTTGTGGAGCCTGGAAAACTCCAGATATGGTGAGTTTACCTTGTTTGAACTTGTTTTTTTCAACTTAAAGAAAACATTTTCAGTGGAGCAAAGAAAAAGAAAGAGACTGCGTGAACAATAGATTCTGAGAACAGATCATAGCAAGATTATCTTTTTCCTTAACTTTTGGGAGAAGGGACAGAAATATGAAAAGCGAGAAATCCCCGAGCGAAAGAGACAAGAGAGAAATGAAGTGAATGAACATCTGATAAGGATCAAATGATTTACTGAGTTCAAAATAAGGGATAGAGGGTGTGTGTGTGTGTGTGTGTGTGTGTGTGTGTGTGTGTGTGTGTGTGTGTGTGTGTGTGTGTGTGTGTCTTCCTGTTTCTTTATCAGTGCAGACAGCAGGCCTATGAGGTCAGTACCTAATCACAGTGGGGGTTAGATTGCTATCTTACTATCTTCCAAGCCCCCCTCTTCTCTATCGTTCCATCTCACTACTGGCCTCTCTCTCAGCTACTGTCAGAGATCCGCTGCGGGGCAGAGGATTCAGATAATATTAGTGATATGCTTCCAGGTATTAACACACAAAAACACATACATGGAGTGGAAAGTATTTGGCTTTTGTTGGCTAAAGTAAGTAAGCATGAGAGATTTAGCAAGGGCAGCAGAGGGTATTATGTTTCTAATCAAGCATGGCATTGACTTTATGTTTATTTAGTGCTTATTTATTGTTTACTAAACAATACCACAATTACCACTGTGTCCCTGCAGTGACACAGCTATAATTCACTCCCATAATTAAATATCTGGCTGAAAACTCAAAAGCCTGATTTTCTCCAATTGAATTCCCAATTCCTCACAGATACACTGCATCAGCTTACAGATTCACTGAGGCTCTGGGTTGGATGATGTTTTTGGAGGCAGGGAATGAAAGTGAATATATATATATATATATATAGAGAGAGAGAGAGAGAGAGAGGACAGGAAA
Organism: Maccullochella peelii; assembly: GCA_002120245.1. Classification (NCBI taxonomy): domain Eukaryota; kingdom Metazoa; phylum Chordata; class Actinopteri; order Centrarchiformes; family Percichthyidae; genus Maccullochella; species Maccullochella peelii. The sequence goes on along the minus strand of LKNJ01001257.1, from coordinate 90,902 downwards.
AAGAAGTAGAAAGAAATTGTAGGAGGAGGGGGAAAAAAGAAGTGAATTTGACAGGAGGAATAGGAATTCAGAGTAGATACAGGGAGGAGCAGAAATTAAAATAGACAGAGAGAATTAGATCAGAGAGAAGCTGAAAGATGTAGATTTTTGAGCCAGGACAACATTTGGCCGACTCTATACTTCTGGGTGTTGTCCAGGCACTTAGAGATGGGTGACACACAGTGGCACCCGTCTGTTTGTGTGTCAGTGCATCGTCTGTGTGTGTGTGTATGTGTGAATTTACGTGTGGTCACTGGAGTTTAGAGATTACAGCGAGAGGTGAGGGCAAACTGACAACAGCTGTTGACATACAAACCACATGACATTGATTTATTTTTGATTCCAGCTTAATACCCTTTCCTCACCCCTTAACTTACAGGCACACTCATACACACACACTCACACACGCGCAGTTATAAGTCAGTATGATTGATATAAAAGCTGTCATACTCTCTCCCTTGCTGTCAGGTTTCTCTTATCTCCATGGTGACACAGTGACAGGGCTCCATCTATCCCAAACACACACACACACACACTTGCACATACGTACAAATGCACGCAAACACATACATGCATATAAATATACGTGTAAACGCATGCGCACACATAAGCCCTGCATACACAAATATAGCACATGTCAATTATATTTGCTTGTTGCAATTATTTATTACCTCCGTTCGTCTCTTTCTGGCTTCGTCTTATCTTTGAGGCTGCTGAAGGGACCCTGTTTCTCCACACAGATCATTTAACTTTCATTTGAAATCTTACACCCACACACACGCGGCACTTGAAGGCCTCTGCTGTTTGAACTGAATTCTACCAAGGCCGGGCCACATCTGTCACACAGAGTTTGGGACCCGAGATTTTGATGGTGGGGGAGATTTAATAGGAGTTACAGCTGGATATACACTGGGCCAGAATGACAACAGCAGCCCGCCTCCACACAAGAAACTACAGGAACCCACACACACACACACACACACACTCTTGATATTGCAAGATCTTTGCATCAGAACTCAGAGCTTCTTAAACTTTAGTCAACAGGTCTATCAGCTGTTGGTCAAAGCAGAGGAGTAGAGAGAAAAATTGGATAGAGAGACAGAAAGAAAACGAGAAAAGCATGAGCTGACCAGAGCATTTGATTATGGATTACTACTACCCTCTAGTGGACATCTGAGTAACCTGCAGGATCATTTCTGCCTCACTTTCTCTTTCTTCTTTGCACTCACACACATACAGCCATCTCATGATACTAGTTACACTGACCAGTTTTTTTTTAACAAGCAGAAGCTGCCCTCGGTTGTATTGATCCTAACCTTTCAGAACGACAAACGAAACGTACGACTGATCCTACTTTCTACATCTCACTGGACTAAAAAAGGGCAAAGAAAGTCAATGAAAGTTGCAGAGTCTTTCACAGGTCTTTTTGATGCTGATGGGTCCTCTCATTATATCCTCTTAGACTGTATTCTTGTTCCCGTGGTCCTTATCTTGAGGGTGACAAGGCAACACGCAGTGCAAGCTTACGAGCTCAGTGCTTTCGAAAGAAAGAAAACAAATATTTTTAGCTTTAAGAGCAAAGTACATACTGCACACGCAGTAGCACCTCGCTGTGCTGTAATAAGACCAGCCAAATCCCAAAATACATGTTAGGATTTGGGCTATTTTTGTTCAAGGGAACAAGGCTGTTTTTCACATGGTTTCACAGCAAGACAATTCTCTAAAATGTGAATTTTAGAGGAGTGTGAGGACAATCAAACCATGCATCAGGTCAGTCTCACTTGAGAAGAAAATAAGACTCGTTTCCACTGTGCAATGAGCTCACCATTCCATTGAATTAATTGATCTTGATAGATCTTTCTCTCTTTTTTCCATTACATGTACGGTCAAGGTCAGTTTATTTATGGGTTGATTTAGAGGTGCATTCAATCCTCTCAGGGAAGTTGCAAAGAAATATGATATACTTCTGGGCTGATCCATAGGTAGTGCTCTTGGTGTATATATAGTACATGTGCTGTGACAGAGATGAATAAACAGTGAAGGAAGGCCATCATTCATTTAAGCTCATACAAGCTAAGTCAACAATTTCAAAACTGGCACACACCCTTAGGTGTCACACAACACACCACACACAAGCCAGGTCCAACATCCTCAGTCAAGTATACATATGCAACCCCCACTATATCCTTTCAGCCTTACTCTCACATAAAGACTGTGTGTGATGTCAGTGTGCAGAAGAGCACACCCTGTTGTCAAACTATTGGCAAATCCATCACATGGGTCTTAATCCATACAGTTAGCTCACTTAGTCCAACACAAAGTGGTTAATTGCTCCTGATGATTGTTCTTTGAGGTAGAGAGGAAAGGTAGATAATTACAAAGCACTTGTAAGGTCTGAGGAGGGAGGGGCGGCTGAGAATGAATGATGTCATGAATGATGCCCACTGTGCTTTCTGTGATATCAGATTCCTCATCAGCAGAGGCCTGCCCTCCATTTCTTCCCCCCTTCCTGTCTCAGTTAACAGAACAGTGCCCGATTTGGCCACCAGCGACAACAAAAGAAAACAACTTCAAGAACGTAAATTAAACATACCTGCAGATGCTTTTGACTGTGAGTGTGTGTAGGTGTGTGTGTGTGTGTGTGTGTGTGTGTGTGTGTGTGTGTGTGTGAGGTCTGCAGGCCCCTGCAGGCAGTGTGAATAATTAACAGGGCCAGTGAGCGAGGCAGGGTACCAGGTTGGGTGTTTTGTTACCCCAGCCTCACTCTGCACAGGCATACTGCATTAGATAACCCTATCTATCCAACCGGCTTGTGTGCATGTGTATGTGCAGTTGGCTACTTTAGATGGTTCTACCATTTGATACCTACAAAACCTCTCGCTGCTTGGTAACGATTCACGACAGAAAGCCTATACATCCCCTATCAAACTGAGACTGGCAGCATCAACTGCTGTAATCAACATAAGCCTTGCTGGGTCTCACAAACATGGATTGTATGTGCTTGTCTGTTCAATATTGTTGTACAGTGCGATAGGTACTAGGAGAAGCAAAATACGTTGAGTGATTAGACACTTTTTCCACTTTTCATTCACAGTTTCATGTGTCTTCTATAAATAAAGACAACCCAATTTGAGAAAAAAGCTTCAATCATCTCTGCAAACAAAATATGTAATTTTTATTCAGCATTAGTATTTTGTTTACATTGTTCTATTTACAACATGGACACACATGACAGGAAAATTGAGGACGTTGTCATTTTAAAATCAAAGTAAAATGAAATTGTTTTTTTAAAAAACAAGTGGAGACATCTAATTTTAAATTTAGGAGGGGAGGAGGAGGAAAAAGACAAGAATACAAAGACAGCAGAATACACCAGGAAGTCAAGAGTGAGACAAAGAGGTGGACAAACGGAACAAGCAAGTGCACTATTGACGACAGGACAAAGAAAGTCTTCAAGCCGATGAGATACAAATGTCACAAGAACAGAGACATGTCAGGCTGCAGAGTAAGTACAGAAACATAAGCGAGAAGCAAAGGATGGGCATGGGTGGGCATTTAACTATGTGGGCTATAACAACATTAATACTGAAATAATAATAATAAAAAAAGATAAATCTTAATATGTTTTTCTCTCCAGACCCTGTTCATAGCTTGTGTAGCACCTAACATACCCAACAGCTGAAGGTGTTTTGATGATGATGATTATATATAATATAATGGTCTGTGTTTTCAGCAGGACTGGGAGGGGCTGTGCAGGTGTACATGTAGCTCACAGAGAAAGGAAGATCATGAAGCTTTTCTCAATTCTCATAAAGGATTTGTGAACATGCTGTATGCATGTCGGTTGGATGTTAAGTTCTTAACAACTTAGACAGGTTAAGTGATAGTATTTCTTCCGTTTCCTTTAAATTTACATTGCTATGTTGTCCATGCGTGAGGCTTTGGTAAATTGGTAAATAATCTCTTTGCTAGAATGCCAATTTAGGTTGCAATTAGCAACCAATTTCTGGACTGTGCTGCTGGATCAATGGTGGAAAATGCTGTACGTGTGGCCTGGTGGTTTGATAAACTGTCTGGAAGACTCATGTTCATGAGATTTTTATGTCCAATGTCCACGAGCACCTGCCCTTCTGAAATGTCCATTAGCAAGATACCGAATCCCCACAAACTCTAAAGATACTCTTCCAGCTCGTCCTGTACTTTGATCTCCTTGACGGGGGTTCAAGAAAAGAGAATTTCACTGCAGGGATCAGTGTCACTTTGACACATTATTATTCGTTGTAGAAGTAGTGGGGTTTACATTTGTTGTTGGAACTAAGTCACTCTTTCACCCTCTTTAACAGACGTGGCAGAGAAACAAGAATAAAATAATGCGGAGTGGATTGACACATAAGATGATAAAATAGCTACTGAAAGGAAGGAACATAAAGAATTGCATGGGCATACACTCAGTATGATGACATGACTTCAGAGCATAGCAAAAAAAAGCCAGTGGTTGTTTTTACATGGCTCTCAGTGGGCTAAAACATACCTCATCTGCCTTTTTTCATCCACACACTCAGTCTAAAGCTTCACAGTGATCAAAAACACACAAGCATTGAAACAACAAGTACACATACACATGTATTCAAGCATACTGCATACACATATATCTGCATTATAAAAGGCCACATACAGAATGCTCACCAAAAGTTAATATAATTACATAAGGCCTGTCTAGTTTGTACATCAACATTTAAATCTAACAGACTTTAATTTGAAGAAGAGAAGCATCATATGGATTCTGAAATTCCTACCTGAATAGTGTAATTTAACATTTGCAACATATATTAGAAATTATCCAACAAATGAATCATAGAAGAATGATGTACAAAGTCAAGTGTAGGACAAAAATGGCAAGTCAGTGATGAATCCTTACTAACGGATAAATAGATGAGGGATGCAGAAAGATATGGGACTGACGAAGTAAGTTATCATAAATAAATAATGCTCTGACTCATCCCTGATCACCTGACTGGAAGAGCTTGAGCACATTTGTGATCTGGCCCTGCCTATCCACAGTATCCTCGGTAGTAATCATTATTATATCTTTTGATAACAACATGATCACCCTTTTCACACTGATAAGCCAAACAGTGTTCGGTTGAGTTATTCTATACCAGAACAAACTGTCAGTCAAGAGACAGCTAAGTGCAGTCACAGGTTGGCACTACTGTGAAAAGGGGGAAAATTGAAAATATTTTCAACAATCTGATTAGTTTACGACACATACTGTGGATAATGCAGCTGCAGAAAGCACAGACCTGTTCAGACTTACAATGTTTGTTGATGCACACAGTGTTGTGCAAATGTTATCTTAGAGGAGAGAGTGTACCTACCACCATGCTATCGCACCACTGATACATGAAATAAATAAGATAGGTTAAAAAGGTCCATCATTAAAATGCATTTGTACAGTAATAAATAGATGTGTCCTCTATTTACAGTTTACCAGACACTTGCTGAAGCAGAGTTTACAGTTAAAAACATTAAATCCTAAATATTTTTTCTGTTTCTTTTCTTGTTTTGTTCGGAGAATGAGGGGTTGGCGCTCAGGATTTCCCCTCTTCGTCATCCTTCCACTGGTAAGGAAGGAGGGAAGACAACAGAGAACATGCAGGAGAGAAGACGCACATGAAGAAGCGACGTCCTCCAATGTGTCTTTTTCCTGTGTTTCATCCTCAGTGACTTTCCAATTTGGTGTTGTATTGCTGTAGCTTCTGTTGTTAGAGTTTCCGTTAACTTCGCTTCAATGCACACATACACATACATCCACACACACACACACACACACACACACACACACACACAGATTTTGAGCACCCGATGCCTTGCTCTGTCCCCGCACAATGCATTGTGTATTCTCCTACAGCCTCTTGCTAGCTCTGAGTAGCAGTTGCCTCTCAACGCAGACCTAAGAACAGCTTTCTCTCTAAGCTTTTATAAAACCACTAAACCTAAACCTAGAGCTGAGACCTTGGGGCATCTTCTTCCTCGTCCCTCTAGGCCATTCAAAACATTAATTCATCTTCTTCTCGTTTTTCAAGGAGCCATTGCGTTTGTGTTTCCCGTTGGCCACGCTCTCGCTATGGCAATGTCCATTGGCCATGTTACCATCATCCATGGTGACGCCACCTCCTCTGCTCTGGTCCCCGACCTTCTTCCCCCCCAGCAATCGTACCAGCCGTTGCAGGGCAAAGCCGGTCAGAGCCAAGGCAACCCCTACAGTGAAAATCACATCCAGCAGGAAGTACTGGTAAAGGGACACCTCGTATACGGCGGAGCGCAGGTGGTTGGCACCGTGGTGACGGAGGATGTAGCTGATCCAGTAGGCGGCCCTGGTCACAGGGTGGCCTGGCTGGTCTTTGTGAATGTTGGACAGAAGACGTGCTTGCTTGCGGTACCTTGGTAGGGAGAGAGAGCGTACGGAAACAAGTTTATAAAGAGACAAGGACACAAGCAGACAAGTCTTTAGCAGGGCACAGACACATGACAATACAACCATGTATGAAAGAGACATACTGTAAAGATGGTGAATATTGTATTGTATGTGTACAGAGTAGTGATTCCATATATGGTCACCAGATGGCACTGAAACAATAACACTAATATACAAAGCATTTGTGCGTGACTGTGCATACAAGACTGAGAAATCTAACCTGGTGTCTTTGATGACACTGGTCAGGGCTGTGTAGAGGTCTTCCTCGCTCATGTACTTCCAGTGTAGCATGATACCCATACCTTTGGCTGCCACACGAGTCATGGTGTCATAGTGGTCTCCGAACAGTGGCACACCTACCACCGGCACCCCATGATACATGGCCTCGTAGATGCTGTTCAGGCCACCGTGGCTCAGGAAGGCCCTTGTGTTGCCGTGGCCTAGATGACAGGAGGAACGAGGGATGTTATTTTGCATGTTAGGTGTTATGTTCATTAGTCTTTTTTTTGACAGGGCACTTATTTTGTTGGGGTTTTTTTCTAGATTATTTATAGTTTATACAGTAGATCCCACAAACTGCACACTCAGCAGTATCTCGCTGTTGCACCCCACTTCATGGAGGTGAGGGGAGGACAGTTTACGGTATAATTAACAAAATACTTCAGTCAGTGTTTTTATGAAGGGAGAAGTTTCAATGTAAAACTGCTCCAACAATGATCAGGATAACTTAAAAGGACATCTAAAATATGAATAACATCACAACATAAATTTATGAAATTGAATAAAATTTTGGGTCATTTGGCCATCAACATTTAATGCCAATAAAAGCACTGTGGTGGAGTGGGCCCCAACAAAGTAAGAGGAAAGATAAGTTTTATTGTTTTGTGATGACCTGTCCCTTTAAAATGCTTCTTACTGACCTACCAGAAAGCCAGACAGGCATAACGTTTTGGCTAACCAAGGTGCTATTATACCACTGCAGAATACAATGCTTGCTGTCAATATCTGAATGTTGCACAAAGTGGATTACACATTCACATCCTACCCACTGCTGTGGTTAATAAGTAGGTATAGGAGGAACCCACTCACACAAAACCTAGTCCACCCCACCAACGGTCACAACATCTCATGGGAAAACACCAAGGATTAGCTATGTGTCAAAACATGCCTTAAACCAGCGGTATGAAGAAATCAGATTCTTGGGAAGTTATTTTCAAACATCTTGGTTCATTTCAAGGGTTGTGCTGTAAAATACATTTCAGTTTATATGGTGCAATATGCCACCACAATACATTCAGTAAGCCAATTTGACTGTTGATAAGAGAACTAGAAAGCAGTACACATTATGTGGTGTCCTCTCAATGTACCCACCTAATAAGTCATTCTGAGGCATCCAATCGACAAGCTTGGTGTTGTTGCCGAGGTTACTGGGTGGAACTCCAGAGAATCTAAGGAAGGAAAAAAGGAAATAATTTAGGAATGCCGAGTTATTTTATCTCATTTTTTAGCAGATTATGTTGTCATCACAGTGTGTGAACAGCAAGAATATAAATATTTCACACTACTTATATTTAGTCAGAGTGGCTAGTCACGCAGTATTTCATATTTATTTCTAATGTGTCAATACCACTGATTGTGGGAAAACAGTGTACACATACCAGTTGGATTTGAAATGGATTCTCTTACAATATGAATTGTATTGAATTAACTCTTTTTAAATGGTATACTGTTCTGTCACCAGCAGTTTGGTTTTAGTTGAATGTTCTGTTGCTACTAGCAACCCCTATGGTCCTGGTTCCATAGCAGTTGCAGTTTAACTGACATTGTTATTGCATCCAGTCATTTGTCAGATCATCCTTAACTTCTCCCTAAATACCCTTGTTGGAGCATTATCTGTCAGTACTCTTTTACTACGACTGTTATGTGCTTGTTAAAAGAAGATATATACCACTCTCGTGTCTGTAGGCTACAGTATATATATCAAGCTACAGCTCACAGTCGGTTAGCTTAGCTTAGCACACAGACTGGAAGCAGGGGCAAACAGCTAACCTGGCTCTGTCCAACACGTTATATCTCATTTGCTTATATCTCATCTGTACATAAACTGAAGTGTAAAAACGACAGTGTTACGGGTACTTCATGATGATCTTTCACTGGTGATACTTTATTTCTTCTTGGCATGAGGGACAATGTAAATCATTTTACAGAAAATCTATACTTTCATGAATCCAGTTTCCTTGTTACTGTGATAATTCACCTTTGCTCTATGGTATCTCATCTTTTTCTGATTTGCAATCACTATCATTGAATTGACTGTTTTTAGACTTCAAAGGCCAACTCCTGTGAACCTTTACTGTAAGCGTGTTTAGCTTGCTACATAGCTGTGCACCTGTACATGCATAGTGAGGGCAGAAGATGAAGATGTGCTGTATGTGTAGTGTGTACAAGAGATACTTTATATACAGAAGGCAAAATGAATCAATTCAGTCTAACATTTACATGATGCAAAAAGTGAACAAAGGGGAATTCAATGCCGATCTCTTTTTTCCACCGACATTTAGGTTTCAACCTTTTGTCTTCTACGGGTGGTGGTAAATGTGTACAGTATTGTGTGTGTCTTTCTTGGCATCTGTGGTTGTGTGTGCGGAAGCATTTTGCAACAAATGCAGCATACAATACATATGCATGCTGCATTACGACCCCCATCTGTCCATCTCTGTCTCCTTCCCTCCCTAGCTCAAACTCTTTCATCTCTCTCTCTCTTCAACAAAGCACCAATTCACTGTCCTGCCAATCAAAGCCTACATTCATGCAGCCAATAATCAATGACACGATTCATTTGGCTTGGTCCCTGTCCCTCTCATCAGCCCTCTTCCTTTTCCATCCTCTTAGTTTGGAAGGGCCACTGAGAGCCACATTACCATTCAATGTCACATGCAAAGTCCTGGGGCTTACATGAGGCTCCTGCCTACTGCTAGAAATTTTAGATCATTGTCTCACTTCACCTTTAGACCTGATCAGATACCTACATTGTCTGACATCTCATTTTACACACCTAAAATGACAAATTATCACACATTATTACTCACACATGTTGCATGACAAGGCAAATCCAGCACTCTCATTACAACACACAGTACTTTCTGCTCAGATTGCCAACAACCATGGTAAGCTTTTTGACAGCCACCTTATTTCAAAGAAACACACTGCAACCACAATCAGATCCTCTTAGATCACACCAGGGACTCCACCCAGCTAATTGTCTGACATGTTTTCCAACCCCCAAAAATGCAGTTGTTGTTGTTGCACCCTGGTCCTAGCATGCAACAGAAGGCTGCTATGGGTGTTGCACCACATATCCACTTTTTACCCAGTTCTATACACTACCTAATGCTTTATATTGTCTTTTCCATGCGATAAAACAGTTCAAGTGCTTGACTATTTTGCTTTAGGTTATGTAAGAGGGGTCATATTCCACCTGAGCTTGACTTTTCTCCCTCTTAGCTCTCCAATGGTAGATTGATATTCCAGTTACTGTAAAAGTAACAGACTCACTACCTAATTGAGTTCTTCTGTGTCATCTGTGGAACCTTTACCAACTTTCTCTCTCCCACTTTCTCATCACTCTGAGGTCTCTTTCTAAGGTCAGGAGAGTGGTTTGTCTATTATCGGTTAACTTTGAACTTAATCCTTACACTTCTTCCTGTTCCACTTCTTTGTTAAACACCTTTAAATGGTTAAAAGGCACCTTTGCATGTCACACACAGTGCCAGAAGGAAATATAATAAACAATGTGATATTATCATTAACATTTAATGGTTACAATGTACTAACCGAAATAAAAATAAAAATTAACCAACAACCTAACTTGCCAACAACATTGAAAGGTCAGTAAACCATCTCCATTTGGCCAACGAAAACAAAAATATTGAAACACAGTGCTTATGATAATACTAGAAACTAGAACTGAAACAAAATTTTAAAAAAGCTTCAAGAAAAAGCATGAAAAGTAACTACAGAAAAACTGGAATTTAAATTAAATAAAAATAAAAACAACACATCATTTTAAAACTGTAATTATCTGGTACAGACAGACCTAATGAAAGGTTACTTGACCATTCTGTCACTTATGACATCATTGTAAATTGTGTAGTGTGTTTGCACAAGTGAAGGCCTTATGCACCAGTCACCAACCTCTGCACACAGGCACATGTTCAAACATTAACCCAACTACACCATATATCTATACAACAGTCAGGTTTGGGGACCAAGGCTTTGTTCCTGCAGTCTATATTAGTAATTCAGTACTTGGACATACCAGATTAGTTTGACCTATATAAAAAAATTCTATTGTCAGATAAGGATTATGCAACCTCAAGCCAGTCCGTTTGGATGTCTAACTTTTTTTTTGTCATTTATGAGTCATGAGTTATTTATGAGAATCCAATGAGTGTGAATGTGGTCAATGAAATGAAATTTACTTTACAGGTTCATGGGTGTAGTTTTAAAGCACTGCGAAACTAGGTGTCACATTTTTTCCCCCTCCTCTATCAATTCCACTTTCCCTCCTCTTATTTTTCATGTTGTCCTGCTATTTTCACAGACATATTTCGCCTGTCCCATGGTTGCAGCAAATGACCCACAATGTCACATGTCACATTAACACCTCCCACATAGCACAGTCATGTAGGTATTTGTCTGCATGTTCTGCATGAGTGAGACATGAAAAAGCGGACAGTGTGTTAACTGAGCAAATGTTGTGGATAAACCACTTATCTTATGTGACTTTGCTGAATTAAATAAAATATAAACATCTTTCCACCATTAAAATGTGAAGCATCATTAGTTTCTGTCTTGAGTTTTCCTGAGAGGAGAACAAAGTCTCTTAAGGGTCAGGATCCAGTAATCAATGCTGTCTGATTAACTGGATGCCCTCAGAAAATACCCTGAAGCAAATGTGAGGTGGGGATATGGACTTTGCTCTCAAGACAGAGCAAGAACGTGTTGCCTTTATTTTACGATACGTCATTGAACAGAAGTATAGCTGATTATCGGGGTTCCTATAAAACTATGAATGAAATTTCTGATATATACACACAAATCCTCTGACATCTAGAGCCCTCTGAGTGCTGTGTGGAGGAAAGTCAGTAACTTGAGGCTTACTAGAAAATCCTGTTCACATCTGTCACAGGGACAGCTGTGTAAAAACAGATACTTTACCTCCAGACGACACGCTGGGGCAGCCTGGCGAGGGCTCCTGCCAGTTTGTGAGCAATGTCCTGGGAAAGGTACTTGACCCCAGCTCCAAATGACACAACCACAAAGCCATGCTCCGCTGTGTCATTCACCCATGCCTCAAAATCCTGTGGGAAAATGAGACAGACAATGAGGAATAATCTTTGCCCATGAAAAAAGATTTGTAAAAGAGAATTTGTAATAAAACAATGCAACAATTTTTTAAACCTTACCAGTCCCTCCTTTTATAGTAGATTAATTCATGTGTATTTGAAGCATTCAAATGACCACAGCTCAGATGTAAAATTGCAATTATCACATTATATAATCTCCATCTCAGCTTATTTTTAACCTATTAAAGATACACTACATACATACATAAAACACACCTTTCCCATAAACTTTCAACATTGTTGTTGGTGTCTTTATCGCTTTATAGCCAGACCTTCATGATTAATGTTTATATTTAAGTGAGGTTTGTTTCACACCTTATATTGTGAATGATTTACAGGTTTACAGATAAATGTGGGGTGGTATAATGTAACTTGAAAAGCAAAAGGTGGCTAAACTGAGGGACCATCAGACTATAAAGCCCTTAACAAGTGCAATATCTTGTTATCATATTGCAGCAGGTACGGGTGGTAAAAATATTTCCATGTAGACAAATTAATGTTTGACATAAAATATATTTACAGTAGAAGTTTATCAAGCAAGACACATGTCTAATGCATGAAGCTGTTAAATATATGTAAGTTAATGCCTCAGAACTACAAGTAAGGATGTGCTGAGCTTGCATTTTGCAGTTTGGTTCCCAGTGTTGCATTATACATCATCATTTCATAGACATTGATGAACAATGCTGATAGTCCACAAAGCCATTAATTTTAATAGACCAGTATCATTTCCTAATGATTTTACATCCAGATGGCCTTATTTCATCACACTGCGTCTGCGAGGCACTAGAATGTCCTGTTTCTGACCCATAAAGTAAGTTGTCCTTTCACTCAGACTCTGACTGAGAACATTGAGGTCTACAGTATTTATTAGCCAAACTTTATTCTTCAGTAAATGTGACATGAATTTTGATTTCTTCTGAATTGCTGCCTGTTGAAATTTGCTTCAATATATACCACTAAACATAAGGTTGGCAAGTTTCTTTCCTCAAGAGATTACCGTTTTACTCTCTACAAAGCACTGGTTTTGTACAAAATAACAACTGTGTATGGATTATCTTGAAAAATCAAATCAATCAATGAATATAAAAATGAAAACCACACAAATGCTGGTCTACTATGGGGATGGCGGTGAATTGGTTGGGAAATTTAACAATAATTTACAAAACACCAGTAAATAGAGGAGCTAACCATCACAAATACTGACAATAAAGTCCACTCTAAAACATTCTCATCTAATCCACATATTCACAACACACATCCTTAAAGGGTCAGTCCACCTAAATCACAACAAACAATATTTCCTCTCTACCAATGGTGGTATTGACCCATGCAGACAGTTTGAGTTTTGTGTGCCGAGTATTGAGATATGTGAGGTTTCTGCTGCCAACTCAAAACAATGGAGGCGAAAGGAATTTCTTTTGTGATGCTCAAAGAAAATGCATCAGCAGCACGTCCCTCTAGAAACAACATCCCAGTTACTTTTGGTAATCCACAGACCTCACTGACTATTTTCTACAGAAGAAATAGCCCAAAATCTTACGGCTGACAGTCAGAGGCGGAGGTATGAACTCACAAGCATCAATCTAATTATAGTTACCTTAAATGATGGACTTGAGGTGAGGCATCCACGTTCGTTTGCTTTTAGACACTTTTATTTAGATCCAAGTCAGATATAACAGAGCTCAAGTAGTCCGTAATTACTACTTGGGTGACAAGTCTAAAACTGGTACATACTGTAACATCTCTATGAGGTAAACGCAGATTATCTCATTAGCTTGTATGACATAATTTCCTTAACTAAGTTGGGTTACAGGGTTAGGGAAGAAAATTGCAACTATCTTATTGGAAAACAAAGACCCCATAAGCAGTGTTTACATTTTACATCTGCCAACTATTAAAAATGCTATCTATATCCATTGGCATACTGTAGCTTTGTTCTATCAATAAAAAGTTCCAAGAACATTTACAATCTCAGCACTACAGTTAAATCAAAAGAAAAGAAAGCAGGCCCGCAGTACTCATCGGTTTCTACCAACTGACAGCTACACTGAGGCAGTGAAAACTAGAGACATGACATGCCTTTTGAAAAATGAAGACAACAGTATCTTCCTCCTCTGTTCCTAGAGGCAGGAGACCTGTTCTTGGTTTTACTCAAAGGAGCTATCCCCATTACCTAGTAAACCTGCTTCCTGGAACAGGCCACAAAGCGGAACTGTTGGGTGGTAACACAGCCTGCTATTAGTTGCTTTTCACTTTGCACATGGTGTAAAGAAGAAGTCATAACAAACAGAGAGGTACTGCAGTTCAGAATAGGGTTTTTTGTGCGTGTGTGTGTGTGTGTGTGTGTGTGTGTGTGTGTGTGTGTGTGTGTGTGTGTGTGTGTGTGTGTGTGTGTTTGTGCACGTGTGCATTTAGGACGGCAGCAGTGCATCGTATAGCAAATATATTTGAGAAGGTAAGTGAAGATGTATAGACCGACAGTGGGTGAGGAGGGATCAGGGAGCAGCCATGTTGGAGTGATAGAAGTGGAGGGAGGCTAACGGTCCAGCTGCGGCAGCAAAGGCCGGCCCTGGCACAGAGTAACCTCAGGGGCACACTGGGCTCTACTGTCCCTACAACACAGCCTCAGTGACCCCATAAAAGAGTCTCAGTGTCCCCAGAGCCCTGCCCAGAACAATGGCCTAATTCTCCTTCCAATTCCATTATAACTCCCTCCACACAAAACGGCACAATGCTCCCTATTGGCTGGAGTGGCATTGCAAAACCCCCCGCAGTAGATGCCGACGGCCCGCGCTCTCGTTGTCCGAACGCTGGACTAACCCCCGTCACCACCCGCCTCTGCCCTCCCTCGCCGCTCAAAATCTACCGCGTCCATTCAACCCAAGCCCATCCTCATCGTCCATAAAGGATTGCTTTGTAACAGGATGTGATAATAAGAGATACCAAGTGATAGGAGAGACAATGGGAACAAGCAAGGGTAGATACAAAAAGATACTGAAACTCGGTCAGACTGTAAAGACAAGAGAGGGGAGGGGAGATGATATGAAAAGAAGAGAAACCAGAGAGACGGACTCTCAATAAATCGAATAGAGGTGTGTGTCTCTTCTGTATGTGAACTGACAATGAGTTTCATCATACATGTTGCAGCCAAGGCTTCATGAGTGACACAAGTGGTGGCCTGATTCCACCGATCAACAGCAATTTTCTCATGAATGGGACATAAGAGATAAGAGCCACCACCACTTTTGCCAAAATATATCTTTTTCATGACAGCTTTTGAATAATTCACTGACCTTTGTCAATAAAAAAAACAGTTGGTAGAACATAGATTTATGCAAAAGCATAAAACAAAGAATGGAACATATTCTTCCCGGTGCCTTTATATTAAATCTCTTGAAACACTTTACGGTGCGCACACAAAACACACACATGCGTGTGTAAGTGAACTGTTGCTAATGGAAAAAAAGAAAAACAATTAGTAAATGCTCGGCGCATAGGTAATACAAAAGGATAAAATACTCCCAATTCAGAGTGAAGCATAACAATTTGGTTTTCCATTTGCATAATGTCATAGTCAAACTCTTGGACCATGAATTAGCCCTTGTATTGCAGTGCTTTAGTCACCAATGGCACAGAGCCGTCATTTTATGTTCCAACACTCATAGTAGGCCCTGAAAGCACTACATGTGGACACGTTTGTGATAATATTTTATTTTATTAGACCATCTCTCAATATGATCAGACACTATTGACTCTATAGTAGGGCTGGACGATATGACGATATAAAGTATACTGAATACTGTGAAATGATATAAATGTGTTAACCATCAGAGATTTTGCCATATGGTTTATACTGCTTAAACTATCCCATTAACATCTCTGAGTGTATTATGCCATTGTGGGCAATAATTTGTGTCGATGTGCAGGACTGATTTATGACTACCTTGGATTTCATATGACGTTTGAATCAATGTGATGAAGTACCTTGATGTGTCAAGTATTTAATTTTCTGGATTAGCCAAAAACAGACACTGCTGTCTGGTTATTTTTCCCTTATAATGTTTCCTCCTTGATTTGCCAGAAAATGTACTAACTTAACAATGCATATCAATAATGTGGTATAAAATTACAAACACTGTGAAAGAGATTGGTCACTCCTACTCTCCAAGGACTTTAACTAGGACACATATTCTAAAAAGTGAAACGCAGCATACGCCCTCTTGTACAAGAGACCACACAAAATCTTTTTGTCTTACTTTTCCATTCTCATCAGTTCCATTCTTGTCAGCTGTCTGTGTGTCTCTCAGTACTGACCTGTGGCAGTGGGTTGGGGGGCTTGGTCAGGATGCCTCCTATGTACACCACATGTGGCAGAGTGGGCCTGGGGAACTCCAGAGCCATGTCAGTGCATAGCATCCACAGCCGGCTGCCCTGCACCAAGTCAGCCATGGCCACTTGAGGCTTCACTCCGTGTTTCTTCATAATCCGGTCATATTTGGGTAATGCAATATAATGGACTCCAAAGCGTTGCACCAGGTAAACAGCTGTGTTGGTGATCCTCTGGACCAGAGACATGCGGTCTGTCAGCAATGAGTTGAATTCGGGTACATATGAAAGTGGGGCCGGGGCTCCCGCCTCTGCAGGGTACCACAAGCCTGTGCTGAACACAGCATATTGCACACCCAGGATATGAGCGATCACAAAACCACACATCTCATTAGGGTCCACCAGCAGCAGGTCAAACTTGGCCTCCTTGAGGCGGGTCATTACCTCAACATTGCCAACGACAGCATCACAGTTCTGAGAGTAGTGGTCAAGAATGTCAAACAGTTCCAGAAATGTCAGGCGGCCTGAGAAGATGTTACTGACTTTGGATTGGAGGAAATTGTCAGCCGTGCTGCTGTTAAAGATCCCTGGGTAGTGCTGTAAGTGGTAGTGAGGGGAGGGGGGCACCTCACGACCCTCAGAAATTAGAAAATGGCTTTCGTGGCCCTCCTGGCGCAGAGCCGTGGCCAGCGTCTTGAAGATGTAGAGGTGTGATTCAAACATGATGGGTGGCACCACAATCACTTTGGCGGCCCATGATGCACTGGGACTCCAGGTGAGGAGGCCAAGGAGGAGAAGTAGTGACGAGGGTAGTAGCATGGCTGAAATTATACAGAAATGAGCAATGTTAACGCCTGACATCATGAGGACAGTCATGAAAAAGCAATGTCATAATACAGATATTAATCAGCAAGTACAGAAACATCCTAGATCATTATTGGATTAGATAAATTAGTCATACATACATTATACATGTAATACTGAGAATTATTTCACAATGGGTCCAAATACAGTCTAACATCTTCAGGGAAGAGCCTGACATAAAATCACAGGTCAGAAAGGTGCTTAACCAGGACTCAAAAAAGGTAAAGAAAGAGCAGCTTATTAAAATAAATCATATTTTAACTACTCTATAAATGTTACTCTGGCCCACCTCTTATCAGTCACCCATGATGCACGGAGGCAACAGTTTCACATAGGGGAAAATCTCACTCATTGTATGCATCAAACTTCAGACCTGGAACTTAATTCAATCTTGTCCTCATCCTCAATTGAGTTTCAGTTCTGTCATACACACTGGTAAGTAGTATTGAGAGAATAAAACTTCTCAGTATCTGTATGGTTATATTTTTTATCATCAGTGATTTGCTTTTCCTAATTAACCTGTGCCTTTCTTTCTCCGTATTTCGATTCCACCCCTTCATCCCTCCTCACTCTGTGCACAGTCGTCACTGACATGGTGTGGGTAGCACCAACGTCATTCTAAACCTCTGGCCGCTCTATTCACAAACACAGACACAAAGAGCCATTATCATGCCACCATGTCATAGCCTGTGCCCTATATGCCTACACTCATTCTCCCTCACATTTGGATTAATCATCAACACTGGAAACCTCTTCATGGAGACTGAAGAGCCATCAATTGTCAAGGTTTTAGTAATCTACAATGACTAACCCATGCTCTCCTTCCATGGGGCATTACGCCTTAAGGAATGCGCTGACCTTTGGAGGAAAATATATATAAAAAATGACACTCCATGATCAAGAGTGTGGTTGTGGGTTTGGATCAGGACAGACAGGAGCTAAGTAAGCAATGAAAGCCACAGACAAAAGAAAGTTTTCCTTGAGCTCTTGTGTAGCAAATTGAGTAGTCCAAAGTTTTAACTTGATGCAAACAACATAACACAATGTGGCAGCAGATGAATATAATCTTGATCCATTTACATAATATGTGTAGCCTACTATCTCATTTTGCAGCATTGCATTACAGCATAAAGATATTTAAATATTGCAGCACCATGTAGATTATCAGTTCATAACAAATTATACGAGGGCTTGTTTGGAAGTATCTTACACAACCTTTACACATGCGTTAGTATAGAGTGTAATCAGCATTAAAATGTACTACTGCACCTGGTTAAGCAAATAAATAAAATGGGACATGTCCTGGGCTTAAATCCAACCTGGTCTACTGGGTGTTCCCTGTTCTCGTGTTTGCATGGATATGCAAACACAAGAACTAAAGACCTAAAGATTAGAGGAATAGGAAATTGTAGGTGCCTGTAGGTGTGGATGTATGTGTGAATGTGATTCTATGTCTGTGTCAGACTGGCACCCTGACCAGGGCATACCCTGCCTCTCGTTCAATGTGCTCTGTAATAGGCTGCAGCACCCTGCGATCCTGAACAGTTTAAGTGGTTATTTTCTCCTGTCAGCCCCACAAGACATCACTCGCATCATGCTTTATCGTCACTGATGTCATTACTGTTACGGCTGAATCTATATCAAATGGCTAAGCCCATATTGTTTCTGCTGAACATCTCCTGATAGCATCTTAACAGGATTATATAGTGCATCAGCCACCTGTTTGTCCACAATATGAAGTTTCTCTCCGCAAACAGCTGGGGCCTGGTAGGAAGAGGACTCAAGGTGGCCACCATTTTGTTTAGCATTGTCCTGAGGATATCGTTACAAACACTTCTCAGCCCAGACTGTTGACGGTAACTATAGAAACCAGCCACTGTCTACTGAGGACTGTGCTGCGTCATGACTTAAGTTAGTAACGATGGAGTCTAGTTACCCTGCGCATGGGGAGGGCAGAGGAAATTATCTGGATTAAGACAATTAAAGGATATGAAAGGACGGGCTGATCTGGTGGAGAATGAAAAGGGCGATGATGAAAAGGGCACAAAAGTGAAAACAGTAGAGAAACATATTTTAAAGTTTGTAAGGAAAGCTTTTTATATGTCATAATATGTTATGGTAGCAGATAAGTACTACATTACCATTAAGTAATACAAATGTCTGAACCTATAGCTGAGTGAAATCTACAATCAATGCCTCTACCTGCATGCACATCATATTTACATTCCTAGTGAGTATTTATACTTATACCTATATATAACTAATATAATATATCCCTAAATCACCTATGATTATTAAATATAAAAACAATAACAGATGATACATAACAAAATATTATTGCTTATTGACATTCAGTGAGTCAAATTGTGATGATATGATCATAATGTGGACACCACAACTTTTTCCAAAAGTAATGATTATTTTTTACCATCAAATTGTAATTAAACAAAAACAAAATTAATAATAGATTTGTGTTACACATGTGAATAATTCTCTCTGATGCATAACACAGAATTATTATTATTTTATATGATTATGTGCCATATTGTGATATAGGTCACATGTTATTAATAATGACAGTTCAAACTCCAACTGCATCTAGTTTTTGTCAATGCCATGTTTCAAAGTGTGGCACAGTTTAAAAAGGCTTTGTAAAAACTACCTCACAGATGAGTTAACTGTGCAAAAGACTATGTTCTATAAATAGTCTTTTCTTTAGGTTAAAAACAAAATAGCATGAATGAGACTGAAAAGTCTGAAAAATCAGAATGAAAAGAACATAGCTGGCAATGTTTGTGTAACCAACTACCACTTAGACTTCAACACACAAAATGTTGTAAATAATTATAAACTCTGACTATGACCATATCTCTGCCATAATCTCAAATTAATTGACTTGTATTGCAGCTTTTGGTTGTGTATTATTGAAAATCAAACCCATTACAGCTTCCGCAGGGAGAATTTTAATCCATTAAGAGTGACACAAGATGATAATTATACAGTAATTATCCCTCTCTAATACCATAATTTAGACTAACATTTTCTTGATTTAACACAGCGAAAGGAGCAGGCTTGCTGCCTCCACAGTGGGGGTTCATTAGCTCAATGCACCCTGTTGAGAGGGGAGATGTGACTTCCAATAGCTGATATTAAGTCAAACACAAGTCAGTCCAAGCTGTTTATTTTGCCTCATATCTTTCAAATGGAGCGTGATTAATGTGATCTTAGGTTTGTTTGCTGCTAAATAATCCAAATGTTGTCCCTTGAAGGGCAAGATTGATTAGATTAGATTAGTACGGCTTTGATTGATTTGACCAAATGGGCTTAGACACACAGTTCACTTTAGCTTTCAGGTCATTATAGTACAGACTGCTGTGAACTACAGCTTGGAGACAGATTTGTAACCTACCAAAAGTTGTAGCATGCAATGTTTATCATATCACAAGTCATACTCTAATAATGAAATTCAAGATGCCAACACATAACTTGGCCTGGTGGCTGCATGCATGTGTGAAAAGGTACATTGGCTCAAAGTCTACACAAGGTTAAGGATAATTATGGCTATCTGTAAAATAATACCTTGTCCTCATAAACTAAAGATGGAAGATGGAACCTAGAGCACTTCATAGATAAGTTAGAGCCTTTAGAGCTTGAATTTTGATGAAAACAAAATGAAAGAGGGAAAAAAATGTTTCCATGCCAAGGCACATGAGAAGCTGTTTACAATAGCAACATGGTCTCTCTGTATACCGTTATGTTTTTAAACTTCTTCAGCATTTGAAAGAAAGTGTATATTGGATATAGATGAAGCCTACTTGCTAATATCCTCCTCAGTCTATAGAAATATCATTGCAAAATGGCCTGCTGGGCCTTCAGAATGACAAACCCAACTACACACATTAACTCAGTCAGTCCAATGTTGTTTTCAATGTAACTAATGTAACAGACCAGATAGAAATTCAGTGTCCTATTCAACCCCATTCGTTCCACCTACCAGCTCTCCTTCCTCACCTTTCGCTCACTGCTGACTTGCAGAATTTCCACTCACTTTCAAAACCTCATACTATCACACTACAATCATTAACACACAAGAACAAGACAGACAGGCTCCATCTTACCAAGAGTTCATAGCTGTTGTAGCAAATACAGCAGGGGACGGAGACAAAGAAGCAAGGTTTCAAGTAACCATCAACAGTATCTCATTAACATAATGTACTGCAAATAAAGAAGCACTGGTGAATGTGAAGATTGTTTTGGAAACAGGGATGTAGTGGGTTGTTGTTGTTTTTTTTAAAGTAAAAGCATAAATATATGCTTTAAAATATCAATATATTTAGCTCATAGTAATAATTCCTGGGATGACATTCATTATGAAATTGGGATTGACAACCTTAATATGTGAGTAAACAACTTCTCAGTCTAGGAGGGGTTATCTTTTTATTCCTTATAATACGTTTAAGCTTTGGGTAAAGGCACACCTCGTGACAAATACACACAGTGTTAAAGCAATAACACAAAGGATTTCTGGATGATGAAATGAATTTCAATTATTTTTGAATTTATAGTTACGGATTTAAAAATAAATAAATAAAATCAGGTGATCGTTTTGCGTTGGAGCAACAGGATTGGCCGAACAGGTGTACTCATGGCTCAGGCTTTGAAGTGTAGTTCATAGATTTCAGGTCATATAGGATAGGCCACTGGAAATGTGGGGTTTGAAATCGAGTTGTAACCTCCCAACAGATGCAACTGAATCACAAAGTCAAACTCCTGATAATAACTCCTAAAAAGTCGTGCCAGCATACCTTGGCAAGGTGGCTGTGTTTTATAACAGTGTGTACTTTTCGGTAGCTTAATATTCAACGAAGACATCTCACAGTAGAGCTAGCCAAGGATTAACACAGGGCCCTAAAGTCATTTTGATAATCCAGGGAACAAAACCAGCATCTTAAAAACGCTTTTAAAATGCTGCTATGGAGAAATATCAAAATATAACTGTGGACTAACAAAATATAGGCTACTTAAGACTGCCATAGTGATGCTACAGAAGATGAAATAATAGCAGAATCAATCTACAAGTGAATTCTCAAATACGTCATGACAATTAAGTAGTCGCACTTGGTGACATTTTCGTTAGCGATAATTCGCCAAGGACGAGAACGCAGCACAGCAACCTGGCTGCACCTGCGTCTCAGGAGGTTTCGGACTGTCGCCTGAGCTTTCCGTAAACACAGCCAAACAGCACGGAAGACTTCACAGCTGTCAGCTTCAACAATATTAACTTATTATTTGCAACTATATGCGTGAAAATAATTCTGACAATATTCTTTGAGTACTAAACCAGACTTTACGCTACACCTGTTGTGACAGGCACTTAGCTCCCCTGTGTGTTGGCCTTACCTTGTGACTTGAATATTGCTCCGCAGAGATGAGGAGTGAAACTGCGGTAGTCCTAATTTTCTTGAACGGAATTTAAAGTGTCGGGGAGAAAACACAAAACACAAAAAAAGCGGTGAGGACTTGCCTGTGAAGTAAAATGGGTCCCCGGGTATCGAAGACGCGCTGAGGGAACATTAAACTCGCAGTCCCTTTCACAGGGGCGGTGAAAGGCGGTACTAGCTGAAGGGGAAGTTGACAAGGAAGGGAGTGGCGGCAGCAGGAGGAAAAACTCAGAGGTTGGTTTTGTAAAAGCACAAGGAGGGTGGAGTGTCGGTTCAGATATGACTCCTATCTGTAATGCCCTATTTTAGTTTGGACTGTTAGAGGAGGCCAACAACTGGCCAGCTTTCTCTGAAATCATATTCCTTTGATCATGATCATTGCTCATGAATAGTGATTAAACTGATACTGCCTTTGAATGAGAGGAAAGGCTTGAATGTTTATCTGAAAATGTTAATGATTGTGCTTAAAAGCACAATGTTCGCATAGTAATTTGTGTGTTAGTAGTTGTATTAGGCTACATATTGATATTCCACATTGGAGAGCACCTACAGAGCCCAAGGTGACATTTGTAATTGCTTCTTTGGTCTGAGTAACAGTCGAACACTCAAAGATGTTCAGTTTACAAATGATATAAAACAGAGAAAAGTTGATTAATTGTTTCAGCTTTAATAAGTTGTAACTAATGTATTAATAGTCAATAAATGGCTTACTAATGCTTTATAGATCAGTTATTAAGCTACTAATAAGAAAAAAACGTGTGGGTTGCCAGGTTGTGTGTAATCCTCTAATAATCTATTTGGCAATAATGCAGTTATAAATGTTGGGTTTCTTAAATTCTAATAAGCCATTTAGCCATTTATGATTAAGTGGTCAAACAGTTCACCACTCAAAGTGATGGCCTGGCAACTTGAAAGTTATTCTTTTTGATGGCTTATAGCTGATCTATAAAGCATTATTAAAGGATTTATTAACCATGAACAAAGCCTCTAGTTACAACTTATTAACCCTTTATAAATGGTGCCTTATTAGAAAGTGGTACCTATTAGAAACTGAAAGAAATAGGTGAATGCTCTTGTGTGAGGTGAGGGTGATGGTAAGAACAAACTGTCAAACTCGTATTATGCAAAGTCGGTACCATTTCCTTAAGGCATGTCAAATATTATGTTATTTGCTTACATATTATATTAACATAACACTATCCATCCATCTATGTGTCTATTTCACCCACACACCTTTTGTGTGTGTGTGTGCTTGTAAAAGATTGATGACTGAGGGCTGGAAGATAAAGTTCCTGATGTTGCTGGAATTCAGCACTTTATTCTACTAAAACCATATTGGCGAAAATGCTTTGTAATATATCTTTATAATCAGCAAGATATTTAGCTATCAACAGCAAACTGTCACATTATTACACCATCTGCACCAGTCCTTTGTGTGTGCAGGTGTGTGTGTGTGTGTGTGTGTGTGTGTGTGTGTGTGTGTGTGTGTATTGTATTTTCTAGATCGACAGAAATGCCACAAAGTGTTCAATCAATACCATGACTGTGAAGATTGTGTTATAGATAACTTAGTCTTGATTCATCCACCAAGTCGTTCATTTACAGAAATACAGCACAATACAAACCCTCTATACTGCAGGTATGGGGTAGAAAAAGCTGTTGTGCTATTGTCGTTCACCTGCAGGGAAGGTGTGGGAAAGGGGCTTGGGGGTTAACGCCTCACCGGTAAACAGTCAAGAGAGGACTAATGCTTATCAGGCAGAAAAGAGGAGATAAAGACTTTATGGGGTTAGTTCTTTCTAAGTATGCTGACACAGGGACACAGGAAGAAGTAAGTCTGTTTACATGGTAAACACACACATGCGCACACCCATGAACTGAAGGGAATGCAAATGTATTTTGTGGGGGGTGGGGGTGGGGTGGAGCGCAGAGCCATGATGTGTGTAGTTTAAGACAAATGGATGTTTCTTCTCTAACAGTGATCCATTTGTGTATGCATCTGCCCTCCACACACACACACTGTCCATTTCTTCCAATACATTCACTGCCCTCAGAATCCCATTTCCTCAGCAATGCCCTGAGTCATCACAATATGTCACTCTGCTATTGGCTACTGGGCCTGAGCATCCACTCCACCCTCCAATCCAAAAAGGGCCTCTATGTAGATTTGGAGCATATGCAACTTGTCTGATAACTGGCTCCTGCATTCACACTCCTTCATTATGCCTCTTTCCCACTTTGCCCCTGTACACTATTTCTCTCTGTTTCACTCTCTCTTTTCTACCCCCCTCGCTCTTCCTATGCTATTCTCTTTCTCCCTAACCCCTCCCCTGCCTCCCCTACCCCTACCTGTCCCCCCAGATATCAGGTGTGTTACCTGACCTCCATTTCAATAGTTAATCACCCTGGGACACCCAATCTACAGAGCATGACAGAACTCTCCCGTGGAGAGTTGTGGTGGTCATGGCGTGTGTGTGTGTGTGAGAGAGAGAGAGAGAAGAAAGAGAGGGGGGAGATGCTAAGACTTGCATATTTTGAGAAAAGTCAAAAGCTGCTGACAGAGCTGGGAGGCAGAATGGGAAGTGAGACTGCAAACAAAGAGAAAGATAGATGAAAAATGGGCAAAGATGTTGAAGCAGAGGGAGTTTGGATTGTGCAGGGCTAGGCAATAAAACTGACACACGAGGCAAATTATCTGACGTATGCCTTAGTTTGGGGGGGACTGCTAATTCATCATAAACTAAATACTAATAGTTTATGCTTAAGGAATAAAACTGAATTAAACAGGGACGATAAATGCTCTGTTCTGCCCCCTAGTGGACAAACACTAGTATTACAAATTAAGTAACCAAACGTCAGCTCTTAACTGTATCCTACATGTGTGTTAGATAAAAGATATAATATATAATAATAATATATTATTATTGAGGTGAGGAACTACAGCAGTTCACAAACAGGTACTGTAATCTCTATAGGAGGCATGGCATCATTTACACACAATGAATCCTTCACTCACCACCTCTTCTCTGCAGCGCTGCTGATGTGTGAAGGATGATTAGGAGGAGGTTTCTCCTGAGAAGAGGGTCTAAGGATAGAATTGATGGTCATAAGATGGAGGAAGTCATGTGCTGCACAGATTGTAAAGCCCCTTGAGGCACGTCTGTGATATTGGACTTCATACATAAAATTGACTTGTCTTGAGTTTGCTCCCTGCAGCATTTTAAGTTTAAAGTAATACCCCTGTGTGAGAGTCTGTGAGGGTATTTCTGTATCTGATGGTATCTGATGTTCCTTCATTCAGCACTCAAACACATTGTGATTTCAGAAATCACATGATCTTCAGTAACTAACAAAAGCTTCTTCTTTTTTGAGTTATGATGTGCTCTCACCATCTGTGGAAATGGACTTGAAGTTCTTTATTTTGTCATTTACAGTGAAGCAGTTGTTGGCAATGAAATTCTTTGTTCCTCAGGCTCCCACCAATGCTTATACAAAATGTATAAATAGAAAATCACGCATGGAAAAAAAGAGAATCTAATATATGACATAAAATTAATTATAATAAAATTAATTAATTAACATGATTATTATTAATAATAAAATTAAACATAATACAAAATATAATACTGCGGTAGACTGGGGTACAGTTGTGATAAAATTAATAAACTGTAATGTAGAAAGGTTGTGCGAGAGAGAGGTACGTGTAATACCCAATAATCAAGCTTATCATAATCCTGCAGGGCAGCAACACGGTGTGTTGTCAGTAAAGTGACCTCTCAGACATCAAACATACTGTAGATCCCTTTGTGCCACAGCAGAATCCGTTAAGCACAAGAAGACTGGTTTAATAAAAAGGTGTACCAGACCTCTTGTACAGTATATGAATATTTTATTTTTTGATCATCATTTACTGAAGCATCTGACTTTAAAAAAGTGAACGGAGCAAAGTTCTGTATATGGGTAACATCAAAACAGATTCTGTTTTGCCCTGGTGGCTGAGAGGGTCAAGGTGTCATCAATATGTAGAGTTCAGCCGCAGGCCACATGGGCTGGATTTTGCGTTTTCAAAAAATGACAAAAGAAAATTGATAAATTAAAACACATCAATTACATACAGAGAAATAAACATAGATAATTTCACTCACTTTATTCAAAATTGCTTATGCTGGTGTATACTTTTATCCAGACATGACTATATCAGTGAGTAGATTTTTCATAGTAGTAGTTTTTCATTCAGCAGTAGTAAGTGAAATTGCGGAAAGAAAGGAAAAGTAATTTTTATAGTATTTTCTTGATATACAAATGTGGCTGACCAAAGATAACGCAGCTGATAGTGTAAAGTGAGATGTGTGAAATACACACCTATGGGTTTTAGAACCGCATATAGGATGATAAGAACGGGGTGAAAAAAAATGTACTTAAACATTCATATCATGTCCACTTTCTTCAGCATGACCCTGGCTCACATGAACTCATTAGCTGCAGCTAGCTAAAACTGACGCAGTCTAATACAACAGTCCTGCAATAAATCCTACCTCCACGAAGCTTATAATGTTCAGTTTTTGTTGAAACTGTAGTTCGTAGTGCTGTTGAATTGTATTGCGTTATGCGGAGAGGTGTTTCTATTATATTTACTCTGCCCTCATTGATATAAATGGGTTGCACATAATATTAGAAACACCTCTCAGTATTGTGCAACATAATTTAACAGCACCACAAACTACAGCCTCCAAAACAGCAATACAATCAACTCCTCTCTAAAACAGGTGCAAACAAAACATCTATGAAGGTAGGATTTATTTCAGGACTGTTGCATTAGACTGAATTGGTTTTAGATGGGTGTACCTAATAAACTGGCCACTACAGTAATTATACATAGTGAGTGCCTTGAAAAGAAATACATAAAAAGCTAAGGGGAGAGAGGGGATTTTTATAGAGAACATTTTAATGGAGAACTTTAGAGAGAGTAGAGAGGAGAAAACATTAATCTGGAAGACATATTCGTGATAAGATATGGACGATGAGTTTTCTCTGACAGAGGGCAAGGAGTGCATTTTCTGTTCTGCCTAGACTAGGAAGGTCGTTTCTCATTTGGGAAGCCAGGAGTCAGTAATCGCAACTGTGTGAAGTGATGACCGCGAGCACAGGGAAAGGACAGGCAAGCATCTGGCAGTGGTAGAATATGAATAAACTGGCTTATGTGTAGCTGCTGAAGAACAGCCTGGAGGTCTGTAGGGCCAGATCCTCTCACAACCTTGTACATGTGCTCTAGGGTAGCATGCACAGCTGGCCATTCTTGTAGATTGGAAGAGGTTGACATGGGAGAATTTTGGCAGGTTTAACAAGTGGAGCTTGCAGCCTTCTCGATGGAGTAATGAGGGTGCTACAGTAATCCAGGATGAAAATGACTACAATTGGGGAAAAAAGGCCTGGACTAAATCCTTCATAAAGATGTGTCTGATCCCTTGGACGTGGTGTGTAAATATGCAGGATCACGTTGGAGTTGCAGTCTTGTCAGACAATCACTTTGTCTAGACTTAATTAACCACGTAAAATGCCCTAAACACTATTGCACACATTGCTTTGTTTGAAGAATGCAGCAGCCCTGAGAAACCTACATTAGTAAGACCTGGCATCTGTAAGAAAACAGTTCTGGCAACAATATTTGTGACATTTGTGATTGTGAATATGTTGACATATTGGAAGAGAAAAGATAACTTAAGGACTGTTCATCTTTCTGTCCATGAGTAAATAGAGATGAGGGTGCCGAGAGGCTTTAGAGGCAATATGGACTCCTGAGACCAGACTGGCTATTCTGCTAAACATATTGGGAGAGTTAAAGGCAGCATGTTTAGTAGATTTAGAAAGCCAAGCTTCTGCACCATTGTCATTGCTATCTGGGACAAGGTCCCTGCAATTATGCAAAGAGATTACGTGAATTAATGAATGGGAATACTGTGTATTAAACACTGTCAGTGTTGTACGAGCCATACAGAAGCTATCAATGTACACTGACTTAGCAGAAATCCAACCTTTGACAATGTTATAATGTTTATTTATGTCATGTTTATGTTTAACTCAGTGGTCCTTTTTGAGGCTGTGATTAGTGGTGTTATATTAGATTGCATCATATTGAGTACTTCAGTCCAATCATGTATATAAATGGGACAAAACAATAGAAACACCTGTCAACATAATGCAGTCCACTAAACACCACCGCTCAAAAATGACCATAGTGCCATAGGGAACCAACACTTCTTTGACACAGCGTGAACAAAAACTGAGCATTATAAGCCTGATAATATATTTATTAGAAGGCTGTTGTATTGGATTGCATTAATGGTGTACCTAATAAACTGCTTAATGAGTGTATGTAAATCAGGTTTGTCCATTACTGTAATTGATTCACTGTTGGTGACACAACCTTTTGAAGTATAATTTAATATCCCACAGCTATAGGAAGAATGAGCATCTTTGTCTACACATTTGTGCCATTAACAACAATCATGTAAAGTGTATATTTTAAGAGTGAAAATAATTATGGACAGAGTGAAGAACAGACTGTTCTTCTGCCTTTCTGAAGTGTCTTTGAGCCCAACATTAGTTGATTGCTCATCAGGAAATGTACTGCAGCTTACCCTTCCCTCTGACCTGCCTGGGGAGGGAAAGCAAGAGGGATTTGTGTTGCTTTGATGAAAGATGTATGCTAGTATGTTCATGTAATACCTAAGCAAGAGAATATGATAAGATTTTGTGTTTTAATGTTGTTTACATAGACTTGATTTGGAGCCCCCAATACACTTCATAAGTCCTGTTTCAGTTGAATAAGAAGTCACAACTATTTTCTGTTTAGTGTAATGTGTAACAATCACCACAAGGGGGAGAACAAACACCATAACCAAAAAAATGTGCAGTATGTTCCCATTAGTTGATTCATAATATTCCAGTGACTCCATGATACAAATCACTTCATCACCACTCTTTCTATTATACTTTTCTTATTTGTATTTATGTTTATTCCCTGAACCACATACAAAGGCTCTCTGTATATGCACCATCTTTAACATGTGTCACGTGACTCCCAGTTACAGATCAAAGACCACCTGTCCCCTAACTTGAAACTTAGGACTGCAGTTTTCTGATCATGTGAAAATGGATGGAACAACATGTGATTGCTAACTGAAATGGAAAACTACAGCTGGATGCTTTTAGATAGCACAGTTAGTATGCCATTAAGGTATCATATACCGGTTCAGAAAGGCAGCTATATTTCTCTCACTTTGGAAAATATCATGTCATTTTCACATCATAATAAACATTAAAGTGACAGATGCATCATTTTGTGCTCTTAGGGTCACAGAAAAAGACAGTGTCACCTTCTCAAAATTCACTGGGAATGTCCAGATGTTCAGAGGGCAGAACATCCATCCATTTTCTATATCACTTATCCTGTTCACTCTCCCACCCCTGTCTCTATCGCTCTCTCTTTAGCTTGTTTACCTCTCTTATGCTCGCTCACTGCCTCTGTAATCAGCCTTCTCAGCGATGGCCATTTTGTTTCTGTCTGCCTTATCTCCTGTTTGCAGTTTCCCTCTCTGTCATTACTCTGCTATTAGCTTTTCATCCTGGGGCTAAAACACAGGACTCACACTGACCTTATAGTAACAGCTATGCTCAAAACGTCTGCTTTGCAAGATAACACCCCCCGCCCCACCCCCACCCCCTCTCTCGCTCTCTCCATCTCCTCTCTCTCTCAAACAACACACACACACACACACACACACACACACAGAGCCATGTTCAAAACAAATTCACTCACATACACCTACATAACCATGTGTACACACCCACGCATACAAAGTTCTGGACAAAAATCATACAAACCTACAAAACATCTTCACAGACAACATCATTGTTTCCATTTTGCTGAAATACCATAAAATATTTACTAGAGTTGTGGTGAATCGAACCAAACCCAAATGTTTCATTCCACTGAAGAAGAGAGATTACAAGAAATCCAATTAAAGATTTAGACACACCTGAGTCTCTCTCTAGTTCAACTTTCTTTCATTGCCTTTCTTCTCACATCGCGATAAAAAAAAGAGACAGAGGAGGCGAGAGAGAGAGAGAGAGAGAGAGAGCATCTTTTTAAGACTCCGTTATTTCCAACATTGTAATTTAATCATTCACAATACTGTTTGAGTGACACTCATACCATTAAAGTTATTAAACTGAGCTGCATTGAATGAGAGAGAGAGAGAGAAATTCTGTGTATGTGCCAAGTGTATGTGGAAACCCCTGTCCACATACTTATGTGTACGTTTGGTCTGGGGCTGTTTTTCATGGACTAGGCCCCTTAGTTCCAATCAAGGAAAATCTCATTGCTGCAACATACAGAGGGCCTTTTTCACAGAAGACATTTTAACATGTCACGGTAGGAACAGCACAGGTGTAAATAATACGATTAATGGTGGCTGTATTCCATTTAGTTGAGCCAGTTCCAGGGTTTGCTATTGTACATGCTGGCTCACTGGAGAGGCTTCCTGGGACACTTATTGGAACAGAGCCATCGTTAGTGTTTGTAGTTCCACCTGCGCTTTTCCTGCTTTTGCTAAGTTAAAATGTGTGCTGTGAAAAAGGTATGTGTGAGGGTGAATGCTGGCTCACTGTCACACTGTCATGGCTTACTGGGACACTTGTATAAAGTGGAGCCACCGCTAATATTATTAGGAACATCTGTGATTTTCCTACTACGACAAGTCAAAATGTCTTCTGTGAAAAAGGCCTATTGTGTTTTAGACAGTCGCAAACTTTGTGGCAACAGTTTGGGGAAGGTCCTTTGTTTCGACATGACAATACCCGCCTGCACAAAGTGAGGTCCATAAAGAAATCCAAGAGTGGTTTGAAAGAACTTGACTGGCCTTCACAGAGCCCTGACCTCAACCCCAACAAACACCTTTGGGATGAACTGGAAAACCAACCTCAAGCCAGGCCTCGTCGCCCAACATCAATGTCCAACCTCACTAACACTCTTGTGGGTGAATGGGAGAAAAATCCCTGCAGCCAGGTTCTAAAATCTTGTGGAAAGACTTCCCAGAAGAGTGGAGGCTGTTATAGTAACGTATTCATGCCCATTGTTTTAGAATGAGATGTTCGACAATCACATATAGGTGTCATTTTTGGGTGTCCACATACATTTGGCCATATAGTGTAATATGCAAATGTATGGTAAAGTACAGAGTGGCACTCTAATAGTAGACTGCAATGATAAGGTATTGCATGGTGGGTTTTACTGTGTAGTTTTTTTTTTTATTCTGCTGAAAAAATTCCTTTGGTACGCTCACCCTAATTCTCTCTTGATGAATTTTCTACTCCCTTTTACCCTAAACCCCCCTCATTCACCTCTTATTTCCTCCCTCCCACCGTCTCAGTGAGCAGGTGCACGGTGACAGAGTCACTGGGCTGTGAAATCTCAGCTCCTTGAGACACGTTTCATGCCTCTCCCGTCCAAATACACACACACACACACAAACAGGCGCACACACTCACACATTACGTTGTTTTTGTCCTATTTTTCTTCAACTCCTTCCTTTCTCGACCTCTCCTTTCTCATCTTTTCTCTCTGCCCGTGTAGCGATTGAGTCAACAATGTGTGATGTTCATGAATTTACTTAGAGGAGAAAAAAAAAGGAAAATCAAACTACAGTGGAGTGGAAAAATCTATGCGGAGTTTCATTAGGCAACAACAAACGTCTATGTCATTTATGTGTAAATTATGTGTGGGGGGGCATGCTTGTGTGGATTTGTGTGTCTGTGTGAGCACTCTGTGTGTCTCTCCTGCATATGTCTCTGACCACATCTACATCTTTAATGTCTGAGACTGAATAATGTATGAACCCCCTGGGCTGGCAGACACACACACACACACACACACACACACACAAAACACCTCTTTTCCTGCTTCCATATGCACAAATGTCATAAAGCACAAGCTAACAGTAAATCATAAAAGAATGGTCGCATCATCCACAGTCCTGCACATCACCATCTCCACAACGTAACCAAGATTAGATCACCTTGTGTTGATCTGGGAGAACAAAGCACGGTTCAAAGAAGACCAGCACCTCCTGCTCTTTCAACCACAATCGCTTCTCTAACACCAGTTTCCTGTTTACATGCTGCACACTTCCTGTTAGAGTGAACACAGAACTCAAACGGTTTTGTTTTTTTTTACTTGACTGTACCTGCGTGTGCTCATGCAGCTGACTTAGCATCTCAGTTGCGCATGCCTCATGATCGTGCGTCTCTCTGATGCAGTCATGCATGCTTCATAGTTCTAATTTGACTTTAAAATATCTGCAAACTGTCATCTTTTCCACATGCCCACACACACACACACACACTGTCTTTTCCACTGCCTCTTGATGAAGATGTGAAGCTGAGGTCAAGGTTGGTTTCTACAGCAACTGTGCATGATAATGCCGTGACCCACCTGACCATCGGGCTTCTCTGTGAAGAGAATGGTAATGATATTAATACTTTCTAACTTGCTCACCCTCTCCATGTTTGTAAGGTTTTTGCTCTTTTATTTCCACATCGTTCTCTCTCCAAATCTTTATCTGTTCAACTACAGAAGGGTTGAAGAAAAACCTGAATAAATGAGTGGAGCAACATCGCAGTGAATGCAAATGCTTCCATACAGGGCACAAGGTTTGATAAGTATGAAAATAATGTGAATCATATGCCGTGGCCTTTGCGGTCACCAGATTTCAGTGTAGTCAAACATCTATGGGACATGTTAGACGGCGCTTTAAGACCAGATGAGGGAATATCTTTTGGAAGAATATTGTTCATTCCTCCAGCAGAGTTCAGAGACTTGTAGAATATAAACCAAGGTATACTGAATCTGGTGTGGTGGCTGGTGGTGGCCCAACAACTTACTAAGTTGATTTTTCCATTAATTTGTCTCCCATCTGTGGTATCCTGTTGTAGCCTAAAACAAGTGCACTACGAATTTTCCCTCTTGAAACACCTTCTATCACACATAACCACTCTGAGGAGGAATGTTTTGGGGATTTGCATGTCCTAGAAAGCACTACCCTCACAGAGAGCCGGTTCCACCCACCTCCAAAAATCATCCAGAGCGGGCCATTTAGGTGCACTTCTTATGGAGACCATGTTATATCTTGTAGTATCAATTTGAGCTAACCTCTGCCAGGAACGTGCATGAAACGTTCTCTACTGTATGAGTCACTACTGTACAAACAAGCCCGAGCGGCTCCCACATGATGGCTGTAACAGAGCAGAAACATGGGAGGAATAAAGAAAACACACACATACACACACACACACACACACACACACAGGCCTGATGGTCTGAATGGAAAAACACTCCAATCTTTCATATTTGCATTTACAGTGTCTCAGTGATACACTATAGTGACTTAATAGTGACCATACAGTATCGTTGTTTTTTGTTAGTTTTGTTTTCTGTTATTGTTGTTGTTGTTTTTTTGTTGTTGTTTTTTTGGTTTTTTCCATCAGTGAAACATTTGTAAAACCTTTTATATTTTTTGCCGTGATATCTTCCTTCTAACCTTTATTATAGGGTTGCCCAATATCTTTTTCATAAGAGGTAATCAGTGGAAGGCACTTTTGCGGTGGCCTGATAACAGCCCACAGTGAGCCATCATGACTGTTTCCTCCGCACTGAGGAGAGGCAGAGAAAAAGATGGAAAGAGGGACAGAGCGCAGGGCCCGCGCACGGTGCCATGCGCGTTCCCGATTTCTGCTGCGCACAGACAGCCGGTGCGGAGAGAGAGAAAGAGAGAGAGAGAGAGAGCTGCTATTACTAGTGACAGAAAACGGCAGCGAGCACATACAGTCTGGAGAGTAGCTGATGCGACAAGGTAGGAGAAAAAACACCTCCGCATCATTATATTCAGTGTTGACGCTCAGTATCCATCGCTGACGTGATGCTGATTGAACGGCCTCTGTTTTCAACGCGATTGCGGTGTCCTACAGCCTGATCAGATGTCCTCTCTCCGTGTTGTTGTTGTGTGTCCGCAGATGCTGAGCGTCGCCTTGCTGTGTGTGTGCGCCGTCGCCTTTGGACACGTCTCCGCTCGCTCCGACAGCGGCAATTTTTTGGATGATAAGTGGCTCGCTGGGAGATGGGATAAATTCAGAGATGTAAGTAATTTTTATGGCTTCTATTATTAACGCCCTTTCCCTCCTCATTATCTCATTAGCACCCCCACCTCCCCCCTTTTCTCCCTATAGCCACTCTCATTGGTTTGTGATCATGCGCTCCTCGTTTTCTCGTTGTGTCCAAGCGACGCGTCACGGGGCCCGTTGTGGTTTGTCACACGTTCATCACCCGCTCCACTGAGACAGTAAATACACTAACGCAGTCCCTGCTTAGCAGAGATAGCCAAGGCCTCTGCGAAACACAAATGCACATCGCCTAGCTGTCCGAGAGGCACCGCTGAGTCCACGTAAGGGGCCTAATTATGGGCAGGTATGAGGGATGGAGTCCGCAGCGGTGAGGCCTGGATGTGCTGTTTGTTTAGAGGAATAAACACCTGCCATAATGTATGTAAGGTAGTGGCAACAAACCAGTGGAGATTCAAGCCAGAGTATTAGGCTATGTTGCCATTATACTCATGTCTGTGTGTATTTGCGTGTGTATAGCCTTATATAGATAGGGCTATACAATAATATCAAAACAAAAGCACAAGTCCCAGTTGGGAATATAACAGCATATTAACACAATGACACACAAAGTAGTGCAAGTCCCCTGTAAACTCACTGACACACTTGTCCTTGTATGGGAATATTAAATGGATATTACACATTACACATACATTGTGCCTCGGTGGCTCTGTGGTCTCCTCTCTCAAGCAGTGCAGCAGTGATTGTGTTTGAACGGATGTGGTTGCTGCTGGTGAGTGTGTCTTCACTTCAGCAAGGTGCTCAGCCATCATTACCCTGACATGTTCATATAAGGTAAGTAATGCTGCCGCTGATTGCCATGGCACATACCATACAGCCTCTGATCACAGCCCAGCTGGCTTACGAGGATTAAGCCCCCAATGTTTTCAGAAAGCGCCACGCTTAGCTGTTTATCACGCGTGGGTTACTAAACCCCGATCATATGGGTAGGTATGTGTTTTAAACGGAATGATCGGACCCCAGCCCTTACGGAACGGACAACAGAGCCCCTCCCCTCCTCCCTCGTGTAGTCTTTTTGCTCAGCACCATGTCCATCAGCCGGGACCGTTTCCAGTGGCCAGCTTTTACCCGGATGACACAGCCACGCAGGTGTGCCTTAATACATAACATCGCCCAACTTGTTCATTCAGTGGCAGCTGATAACAACCCTTAATTTATTAGTTCTTATTTCAAATACAGAGTGGCTGGAATATTTGCTCAAAACTGGATGGAGCATTAGGCTATGTTATGTTTGCCATAAAATCTGGCAGATGATATTTGACTTGTTCTAATGTGGGCCTTGATGGCTTTTTTAGTAGCAGTAATTGTGTAGCTTTTTCTTATTGAATTTATTGTTCCATGAGGTAGACCACCTAAAGTATTTGACTAAAGAGGAAAAAAATTGCACTTATTAGTTTTGTTTTGTTTAATGTTAAAGGAGGCAAGAGCTGCTTTTTTGACAGTTAACTGTGTGTTTGAAGTGATAATAATAATCTTTTATTCATATAGCACTTATTTATACTGTATACTGCAATAGTTATTGACAGAGGCGTCCCACACTCATTCAAAGATTTCAGGGTTAAGCCCCAGATCTCCACTGACCCTAGATCCGCCCCTGGCCAGGTTGCTGCAAAGAATTACTGTATTCATGCTTTCCACTGTCATATCCTTACATTCATTAGACATCAACCTTTCAGTATAAGTTAAGAAAAATGCTTATTTGTACAGGGTGACCCTTACACACATTTAGGCTTTGTACAATGCATTAAGATGTTTTTAACTAGCACTAAAATTCTAATAGATAAAAGACAGAGGAAATCACTACTATTGTTTGGGAATGAATGTCTCAAATTACACAAAGGAGTAGAATTCAATGTAAGTAGTCTGTTTAAGTCTTTCAGTATAATCGTGCGATGTAGGTTTCAAGTGTTTTTGCTAGAAGGATATCTTGCCTCTAACCACAGATTGCGGTAAATGGGTCCACACAAGTAGAAGTGATTTGTACACGCTTGCACTTGCATTCCCTCACACACACACACACACACACACACACATGCACAAAAATAAGCATGTATTCACACACACAGAAATTATGGGAAACAGGCTTTTTGTTCAGGAGCTATACTATGACTGTGCTGCAAAAACAGCAGGGTTAACATAATGCACCATAGAAAATACACTTTTCACTCACACCTGCTTTAATGAGTGGGTTTACCACCATGCTGCACACATGCAGAAGGATTTTTCTTTGAATTAGATCCCTTGATGTTTATATTTGATTTATATTTGATGTCAGATAGAGAGAGAGAGAGACAAAAGCAGGAGCAACATTCTCTTTACTTTTCAAAGATAAGTGCAAGTGCTGTCTTTTTTATACATGTTTTCATGTTTTATATGTAACTTGTAACAGGCTTTTTCTATCTCTCACTTTCCCTGCCTGTCAAACGTAAGCGTGTGAACCCATCAGCTCAGGTGGACCCATGTGATACACCTCAGGTCCAACTATTGAGCGGGATTTGGATTATGCAAATAGGGTGTCGGGACCGAATGCCAAAGAGGAAATGTGATTGGCCGTGTGCTGTGCCGTTTAAGATGATCGGAACTCTTTGAGATACAGTATATACAGTGAGACAAAGATTGTGTGTGAGTGTGTGTGTGTGTGTGTGTGTGTGTGTGTGTGTGTGTGTGTGTGAGAGAGAGAGAGAGAGAGAGAGAGAGAGAGAGAGAGAGTTGGGAAAGCTTGGTGACTGTGTTAATACAAACAGAGGTCTATAAATACCCCCAATGGCAGTGATATATCAAAATGAAAAAGATAGATAGATAGATAGATAGATAGATAGATAGATAGATAGATAGATAGATACCTGAGAGGGAGGGACAGGGTAATGAGAGTGGAGATTGTCGGTGAACCGAAGGCTGCGTGCATTCACGTCTGTGGTTTAACCTTGAAGCTCAGTCATTAGAGATAGAGGTGGAGCACAAAAGCATTACATGTATGTGCTCTTGTGCTCTGTGTATATGTATGTGCGTGACTTTCATTTCCTGTTTTTCAGTCATGTGTCCCAGATTGTCTGTGTGTCACTGTGTGTTTTTGCATTCTTTCACACGGGACTTAATCAGTACATTATACACAGGTATTGAACTAAATAACAAAAGACGCGGTGACAGACAGTTTTGGCAAACTTACTCACCTTTCTCTTTGTCTTATGTAATGACACCTTTTTTTTTTTTTGGTCCAAATGGTATATATTTGTACTTTTGGCTTTGTATAATTGCAGTAAAATTAGATATTCTAGACTGGACTACAACATTTTCACACAAAAGCCTGTAGTAGGTTAGAGCAGTTTTTAAAAATGTCTGGAGTATAAGATGGACATGTGCTTCTGCAGTCTCATTTATGAGTCAGTCTATTTCTATATTCATCTATTCATTATCTAGATGTACTGTAGTTAGAAGTGATGCCAGCCTGACTGATCAAGTCATGCTGCGCATAATGGAACACATGCATCCCAATACTGTCACAATATTGTCACGTACTGCATACACTGTATAGAGGTTACAGCTCGAGGGGCCAGTTAACACAGAAGAGCTGCAACTGTTTGACATCACCGCACTACCCGTGAACACGTACAGTAGATCATGTAAATTGTACTTCTGAGATACATAGCCTATATATAATTTTTTTTCAGGAAGTGAAAAGATCAGCCCGCTCGATTACACCCTCAAAAATGAACTTTTTAATGAACTGGAGCTGGTTGCACCCGTTCTTTGTAAGGTCAAACTTAGCCTATTTTTAACTAAGTTAAAACAGGTTGCACCACGGAAACTAGTTCTCATGTAGTTATTAATTTTTACTAAATTAAGTTACTTAACCCATTCTAACTGCCAGGTGTAGCCTTGCTATTAGCTTGCTATATGACCTGTTTAGAGTGGAAAGTTAAAGAGGTAATTAAATATGATTAACGCATTGACACATGACGCAATTAAAAGGCATTATGCCAACAACCCAAATCACCAAATAATGTAAGTTAGCTTAATCACATATCTCCCTGTCACTGTGAACTGTGTACTACTAACCCTGAACATATTTCTTAATGTATGTATATATAAATAAAACAGAGTCATGCGTACATTTATCTAGGATTGTCGGTTAAGTTTAAGCATTTGGCCCACTAAAACTGTTAGTTTTGGAAGTTATGTTACAGCTTGTGATGCTACAGTAACTTCCTGTTTACATTGATAACTGTTTATTGGACAGAGCTACAGATGTTTCCTAGCAACAGATTTGCACTATGCACTATAGTGTTCACTAGCTGAGACATTCCTTAAGAGTTACCGACACAATTTGGTAAATCACTAGTTTGAAAGAACTAAGAACTAAGGAAGGACTTTACACACAAACTTAGTAATGCATTTACAAATAGCTGGTGAAACCCAATCCTGTTGCTTAAAATGACTCCTGACTTCAAGACCAATCTATAATGGTTGATTATTTATCATGCCGGTAGTTTGTACAGAAGTTTGGGGTTCTTAGTAGGCCTATGGGATGAAACGCTTTACTTGCACTCAAAACCGTTAGCGCTCTCTTAATCCTACAATCAAATAAGCACAGTATTCATAATTATAAATTTTTTTCTTCCTCTCAGAATTGCAGCAATACACCAAATACACCTACTTTTTTTCTCTTATCTACTGGTATTCTACGCCAAACTTTGCTTTACCGTGATTTAAATTTTACATTTTAGGCTTGTAGGCTACTGTCGCTTTAATCTTTCAGCAAGATCCATAAATGGGTCTCCTGCTAAGTGCACTAGATAGCATCGTGTCCACTGATTTACTGTAAGTCCTGTTAGGACGGCTGGAGAGGCCTGGGGCTCTCTTTTCTGAACTGGTGCCATCTCAGTTTTTTAGACATTCTGCTCCGCTAACTGCACCTTGGCTAGCTTTCAGCACTGCTGCAGAGTAAAGAGATAAGCTGAGGAGGACGATAGGTTTAATACTGAACGGGAATACACAATGAATGATGTGTGATGAAGAATGGTACGGTATAGGAGTACATTAACATCTTGTTTAGACCAGCCTCATTAGAGCAGATTACACCTTTTCATCTTCTCGTCTCCTGTCGTCACCTCATCTCTTTGTGTGTTTCTACTGTGCATGTCCAGCCTGCGTTGTTTGTGTTGTGGAGGGTGAATGATGTAGGGAAGGTACAGAGCTTGAGGCCTTTTCCACTTCAAAGCACCTCAGTGTGTTTTTGTGTGTGTTTGTGCGTGCATGCATGCGACAAGCTTGAGCAAGACAAGCAGAGCCAGTACAGTGAACGTGTACATATTTCTCCTGTTGGAAGTCAGGGGGAAAGCAGCAAGGAGCCATGAAAGGTAAAGAAGCCATTAAGACACAATTGGTGATCTGTAAAAATCTGAAGTCAATGTGAGAAAAGTGTCTGCCAGAAACAACATATTCATAAGGGCTTATTTCTGTAGACATGCAAATAAAACCACAAAAAATCAGTATGTACACTGGCAAATTAGGATGTTAGCCAACAGAGCCAAATATACACACACCGTTGTGGTTGTGTGTATTTGTGCACACAAGAAAAAAAGACTGTTAGAGAGAGAGGAACAGAGGTGGAAAGAGATGGAGAGATAAATTGAAAAGTTGCTATTTTTAGCATACACTCAGGAGGCCATCAGACCTATTGTTGAATTTTGGGTTTTTCTGTGTTTTTTTGGAAAGTGGGTGGCTGGTTGCATGTACAGTGAAGTGTATTCATCCTGTTATTTGATGTTTTGTATTGCTGACAGATTCTGGCACTACAGTCAGCGCTGTGGTGATACGTTTGTTTTTTTCAAAAAACTGTGTCTGTGTGTCTGTGGATGTGCATATGTGAGTGTTTCAGTGTACTTCTGTGTGTGTGTGTGTGTGTGTGTGTGTGTGTGTGTGTGTGTGTGTGTGTGTGTGTGCGCGCGCATGCATTTGTGTGCGTCTCTTGATTCCATTAAGGAATCAGACCGCAAGCGCTTTTATTGTCTTGACTGGTCTAGAGGGCCTGGCCCCCATAATGCAATGTTCTCATTATTCAGTCTCCACGGTCTGCAGTGCTAGAGGGGATCCATCCTGAACAGAAACAAAAGTACCTTTCTATTTGGCTTTATCTTTGCTTTCAGCTTTCAGCATGTGGGTTTTCTTCGTATTAAGATGTTAAAGTACTGCGCGTGATTCTAAACAAAAGAAACAGACTTATTGTAACATGGACCTTTATAGACGAAGGAAGGTAGAGCGGGAGGAGTGATACAATGAGTAATGAAGATGCAGTGACGATGCAGAGGGTCAGAAAGGGCCAGCAGTGAAGGACAAGAGGGATAAATTAATTAGGGCAGAGAAAAAGAGAGAGTTGACCCTGTTCACCTTGTAGAGCGCAGGGGAGTGAGATAGAGGGAGACTTCCTGACAGATAAAGTCATGCTTTTTGAAAAATAAATCGGATCCTGTGGCAGACAATGTCAAAGTATAAGGGTCTGGGGACACACATGCACTGTAGGCCTACATACATACACATACACACATAAAGACACATAGATATCTAAATTCAGCTCCACAGTCCACAGTGCTAGATGAGGTGTGGGTATTTCTGTGTAAAGGTAATATGCAGCCTTCCCATGTGTGTTGATAGAGGTGTAACAATTCATCAACTGCATTGATGCATTGAGTATAAGTCATGCAGATTCAATTGCACTGAAACGCTAAAAGAAAATAGAATTAATTTCTTTGGGTTCAGCAACAGTTCATATGAAATGTTTGAGTCAAACTACAGTATTTGCAGGCACAAAAAAAATGCATCAATGTCATGGAATGCAGGTCAGTAGCTGTTGTTGTGTCTATTTCCGCCACGGATGACAATACAGGAAACTGCATCTCACAAACAAGCGTGGCAAGCAAATCCAAGGTGTAAACGTATTTTAGCTTCCTGAACTTTGCAAAGAAGTACTGCAGGAAGATAACTAGTCTATAGAACCACATTTCAACCAGCACTGAACTTTTCTTACATTCTGTGTTTCTAACTTGTCAAGCCAAAAAGACTTTACAGGCAATCTGAAGTAGTACAGTAGTAAGTAGTAATAAGTAATACGCTTTAGTACTGCATCTTAATAAAATACCACCAAGAACTCCTCTCAACCACTCACCCTTTAACCTACCTACTCCCTCACTCACCTCCTGCCCTGCAGCTACTGAAACGTTACTACTCCATTACTACTGCATCTGTCACTGTATTACTTTTTAATGGATGCAGTACAATTGTGTCTAATAGTTAATGATTTAGATACATTTTGATTTACAAAAGTGAAACGGAAATTGAGAGTCACTAAAACTAAAATTGAAAACTAAAATAGTCATAGTGATGAATTGAACTGAACTGAATCAGTTAAGCCAATTGATTCACACCTCTACTGGGACGTCTGCCCTCACGCGGCTGATCAAGTTTTTAATGTTCACATGTTTCACTCGTTTTTGAGGTGCCTTTTCTAATACACATTTATCTTCACTGCTCTTTAGTTTCTTACTGCATCATAATTGATAACTGCTTTATAATTGGCCTCCCCATGGCTTGGCTGATTCACAATTCACCTCTCTACAATCTATGCCACCCATCTCCATAGTACAAAATATATAACAACAATACAATAAATTGAGGTAATTGTGTCTATAGAAATGATTGAGCTGTACACAGAGAAAAATGGTTCTGAAAGTCTTTGATTGAATTTGCTACATCATATCGGTGGAGATTTGTACAACATTAGAATGTGCAAATCTAAAACACAGGGCTTTATTTGGGAGGATAAGACACTCGTCTGTGTTCAGCCACACTGTGGGATTTATGCTGATAAGATGTTTTTTTCCTCCCCTATTTCCCTCCTCTCCTATTTGTTCTGGCATATAGAATTGAATGAGTCACACACACGCAGAACACACACACCAAAAAGACAAAAAGACAAAGAGCGCTATACAGAGAGAGAAAGAGAACATTTGGTGTTCTGAGTTACAATAAATCACTAGGTGCCAAAGCTACATGTCTGTAGTTTCAAGCAATGTTTTGTTAGTTGATTAGTAAACTGAGACATAGTTATTCTACTTTTTTGGTTGCAAATCAATTATTTTTTCATCATCAGGTTATTTATTGATTTGGGGTAACTGAATTTTGTCTTTTTTTTGTCACTGGCTTCCGTCAGCTCTTTTTGTTTTGTTTTTTGCACTCTATATTTGCACTCTTCCTACTTTGTACTGCAACTGCTGCACAACAATTTCTCTCGGGATAAATAAAGTTCTGTCTTATCTTTTCTTACTCAGATTGTTAGGACAGAAATCAGCTGAAAGAGTCACATTATGGTGACTAGCTTCCTAGGGTGACTAGGGTTAAGCATGCTGTGGTTATGATCAGGTCTCCAGAGAATGAGTGTCAATTCAGTGTCTTTCCAAGTGGCAAAAACAAGTGTGTGTGTGTGTGTGTGTGTGTGTGTGTGTGTGTGTGAGTGAGTGGTGTGTAATGATGAAACGTACAAAGAAAGAAGACAGTTGTGAGAACAAGAACAGGTTATCATTGGCAGAATGAGAGAGAACACAGTGCAGTGTTGGGTTTGAATGAATACCCAGAGTTAGAACTGAGAGTCACACACACACACACACACACACACACATACATACACACACAGCTCACTATTTCTTAAGCTCTTTTACGTTTGGATCATAAGCCAGCAACCCCTGGCTGAGTCTCCTTCTTGTCCTTCTATTAAAAGCAAATCACTCACCTCTGTGCAATCCTTATTTAGACTGTTGAAACACAGCCACAGGCAACAGATTTAACCATGTGATTATATCTAAGAAGGTTTTAAAAAACAGCTCACTTTCAAACCACTTAGGGAGTTGTGTGGGAAATAATATTATTA
The DNA here is from genome assembly GCA_002120245.1 of Maccullochella peelii. Lineage (NCBI taxonomy): Eukaryota > Metazoa > Chordata > Actinopteri > Centrarchiformes > Percichthyidae > Maccullochella > Maccullochella peelii. The sequence goes on along the minus strand of LKNJ01001257.1, from coordinate 47,189 downwards.
ATAATTAATTAATATTTGCATTTTTTTTCTCTTTATATATAGAACACATGAGAGCTCTTTAAGTATCCCCCTTAACTCCTTAAGTATCACATTTTCCCAGGAGGTCTCTGTATTTTCAGAGTGGTGATGATTCAGCTTTTGGTTAAATTTGTTTCTTATTGGACTCAATATTTAAAGCTGGGGTAGGCAAAATCTGTGCAACCTATGCAAATCCTTCCACCTCTCTCTGCTGCTTCGTATCACTCCGCTAAGCCCCTCCCACCAAACCCACAACTTCGACCGGCAGCCGCAGGGGGCGGTTACCCTGCGAAACCTTATCCCTCATAGGGCTCAGTCTGCACGGTCTGAGCCTCACCGAGACTGCGGTCCCTCCCGTCGCAACTTGTCTTTTCAAAGACGCCCCTCCAGCGCCATGGCATCGAACATAATGAGCCTGAAGCTCTGGAACGTGTTTTGTACTATACGCCACTGTTAGCAAAGGAGGTATTGGAAGTTGCAGGATTTTCAGCAGGATTTTCCTCCATTGAATCAGGCTTTCACCATCTGAAGGAACGTGCACCTGCATCTGCATTTGTAGCTCAGCCAATACGAATGCACCATCTCTCTGAAATAACCTATGATTGGCCAAAGTCTCCCATCACAAAACAGAAAACAGAGACAAGAGGAGGGGCAGTAGTAGAGGTTTGCTCTCAGACCACTTGAATTACAATATGCTGGACGGTTATTATGGAATTTTTGCCCAATGACGCCAAAAAAATACTGCCTACCCCACCTTTAAGTTCCAGTCTGCAACTGCAATTTTACAAATTTTACTTTTATTGGCTGATCATAATTTAAATCTAAAAGGTTTTTTTTTCAAACATAAGCTTGACATTAAACCTAACTTTACTTCACTGAAAGTCTCATGGCTTCCCTTTTTTAAAGAGCCTGTCATAGTCAGTAATTGCAATCTACTCCAGACTGCACTTTCATGACCTAAGCCTAAACCTATATTCCTTTAACATCTTTAAACTGTTCAGTCTGTTCAGTTGATGTGATATTTCCCGTCTGTTGTGAGTGCATATGCCATATATGGTATATAAACAAAATTCCATTAGGTGATATAAGGGAGTATAATAAGCAGCGACACACACACACAAAGACACACGGGCCCCTTTTCACGCGTATGGCGGCACAGTACTGCTGTCATAACATCAGCCTTATCTTGACTAAATAAGTGCATGCTCCACGTGTTTGTACTTGATGGTGTGTTGGTGTTTGTGTTCCAAGATTTACTTCATTATGCATAAAGAAAAACCTAATCAAAATGAATTCCTCATTCTCTCTCTCTGTAATGCTTTCTCCTAAAGGAAGTGGAGGTTTGTATGACTGCTTAATAGTCTCGTATCTGTCATGTATTATTTACTATAGATGAAATTTGAACAATGTTTTTACGATTTTGTTTCTTGGTTAAACCTGTTTCAGGAGCCTGGAACATGGACTCCATCCAAGCCCTTCGATCAAGGTGGGTGTGAGGAAGAGAGCCTGGAGTGGTTGTGCCATTAGCATTGTGATAAAAAAAAGGACAAAGAGAACTCGTGCCTCTTCCAAAGCTAAACACATCTTTAAACGTGGTGTTTTATTCATAGAAAATGTTAAAATGTTTAATCAGCATGTGGATGTGTATCTGCATCAATTTATACACAGTGATGAACAACCATGCTGATTGGCTGATGGTGATCATGGTTTTTGGAGAACACCTACATAAAAAAAAAAGTATAAATATGTTAGGTGGGAATATTAGGGCTTTGTACAAGAATGAGCTGTACAAAATTACAAGTGAGTCACACGTATTGCCGCTGAGTCATGGACACTTAAATACATTATGTTACTGTAATGCCACCCTTTAGTGAAATGTCATCAAACTTTGTAGGATTGCTCATGGTTAATATGTGCATGACATCTACATTTGGTTGCAATTGCACTACTCAAGTAATGGCAGTTAATGTCAAATAGGTGCATGCTTTTTCAGGGTCACCCACATTTGGTGAAGACTAAATGATGAAAGCAATGGTGAAAACGTATTTTGCAAAAAAACTATTGAAATGTTGAAAAATGTCACCTGGGAAAGGGCCCATGCTGATAGAGTCACCTCAATCCAAGGAACCCAAGAAAAATGTTGGTTTAGGAGTTTTTAGCAAAAAAGTAAAGTGTTTAACAGATGGCTACACGGTCATGCTGTCCATTCTAAAGAAAAACAAATCACTTGTTCCTTGGTGCATGGCCTAACTTTCCGCCAAATTTCATTGATATTTGTTTGGTAGTTTTTTAAATATCCTGCTAACTAACAGACAGACAAACGCTTGCAATGTTTGCTAAAACATAACCTTGGTGGAGGTAACTAACACTGCAGCACTGTGCATCATTACAGGCTTCAAATTAGATTTACCCTCCTCAAACCATCATGTTTCTCAATTGAATTTAGTCTGTTCCCAGGAACTTGGACCCTCAAGAACATTTTGTTGCTGGAAACATGTTGTGACATTAGCCTGTGACTCATTATGGCTCTGTAGACATAGTGTAACAAAAATTAGCAGCAGTAAGGAGAGGATGGTGAACATCTCATGTCCTTTTTTTGTGAAAGCTTTCATTAGACACATTCACACTACTTTACCTATTGGTTTACGTATATAAGTGTGTGTTAAGGGTGTTATTTCCAAGCAATCACCCATTCTTTTAACTACACCAACCAATTGATTTATCTACTATATAAAACAGGATGATTTTCTATTCTTTGATCATCTCATTTCCCATTGTATTACAGAGTGATAAGCTCATACGCACATCCAGGGACACCAGGACATGAACACATTCTATCTCACTTATCACTGTATCCTCAAACACACTCACACACATGCCTCCACACACACAGAGACATGTCAGGGAAACAATAGCATTAGATAGTGTGTTGGAGGATGGAGGCAGGATAATCTGCCAAAGCTGCTCAGGGATTACAGTAAGGTTCTTTAGAGCAGAGGTCATTCACAAACTGTTCTGAGATCAGCTGAAGGCCTTAGATCCTGTGCATAGGTGCCATGCTGAAGGCTGATGAGCGGTCAGAAACAGCTTGCTAGTCTTTACCAACAAAGATCACACCGTCAGCCTAAGATTCAGATCCAAAATCAGCTCTCACCTTAAAAGCTATATATGGCCCTCGGCTGTGAGATCTGATACCAGACCAGTTGGAGTATCTCAGCAAGAGCACACATGAGACTGACACTGAGTGCAGGCTGATGCAAGGTCAGAAGTAGCCTCTATAAGCAGTCCCATCTTTTTTTAGCTGTAAGGATGCTTAATGGTATTATGGCTTTGAGTTCAGCGTGAGAGAGGCATTGCTTGTAAACTGTAAGTGAAGAGACAGGGGCTTGAATTAACACACACGCACATCTCCAACACCAATCCACATAGCTGTAAAAATTAAAAGGAAGTACATGGTTTAACTAGGAATCATTGATCTAGGATTTCAAAGAACAAAAGGAAAATGTAACCTTGGAAGATTTTCTTTGCTCATGGGCTTAGGCTTTCTAGGAAGCTCTTTAAATAGAGAGGCTGTGTTTTGGTTGCACATACAACACACATAAACACACTTTGAAGAGTCATCGTTCTATATCTCTGTTTTGTGTTGTTAGGCCTTGATCCAGCCAAAGACCCCTGTCTTAAGATCAAATGCAGTCACCACAAGGTGTGCGTGGCTGAGGATTACAAGACTGCCTCTTGTGTCAGCCAGAGAAGAGTTAGGTAAGAGGACACACACTCGCACAAGCACACACTTGCTCTTTTAAACAGGCGTGAGTTTCAAAGACGTCCCTCAAATTTGCATTCAGATGTTTCAGTGACAAAACCAGAAATGAAACATGAAATGACAGTGGAAACTGTCTTCATTACTTCCGATCTTTTTTCTCTTCCCTCCCTCGTTTTTGCAGCATGATAAGCAACAACACCAGCGGGGTGGCTGTTTTTCTATTTTTCCAGCTGGTGTTCTGGTTGCCCAGCTCTTTTGTGACTGTTGTGTGACATTACTTTTTAGTCCAATTACCCCAGCACTGGCACCGCCGTACAACGAACACAAAGTCCTGCCAAGTGATATGAATGGGCTTTGTATGTGTATGTGTGTGTCTGTCTGGGACACTGCAGACTAGACAGAGGACAGTAACGCCATACTGACCCCATTTCCAATTCTTAGCAACAACACAATTACCAGTAAACAGTGCAAGCATATCAGAAAAAAATCACACATAAATCCTGATCCTTGTCTCATTTCTGAAGCTGAAATGCAGTCAGATTTAATGTGTGATTTAGTCTTTTGTATCTCTAGTTTTAAAGATGCCAGTTTGTACCAGAGTCCGGGGTCAAAGTGCACGCCTTGCCCTGTGGTTCACCCCTCTCCTGTTTGTGGAACTGACGGCCACACCTACTCCACCAAGGTACCCGCACACACAACCACTTCATCTTTCACCCATAATAAAGACATCTGAGCACGCATGAGGTACGTTTCCTCTTAGTACACACATCCTGATTTTGCTTCCTCTTCTGTCTCATCCCTTCTGTCTCTGTCTCTGTCTCTGTCCCTGTCGCTCTTGCTCAGTGTAAGTTAGACTACCAGGCATGCATCACAGGAAAGAAGATCGCCGTGAAGTGTCCTGGCATGTGTCCTTGCACCTCTCAGCCTGAACAGAGCTCTGCAGAGAAGAAAGGTACAAGGTTCTGCACACATGACTGCACACTGCAAGCTAGGATACTTTGCAGAAGGAACTGTAAATTCTCCTTAATTAAAAAGTCTTCCATGGTGTCCAAGCCCATGTTAAAGCCCCCTTCTGGCAAGCTAAAGCCCTTCTGTGCTGCTAATGTGTCTTTTAGCAGGACACAGAATCCCAACAAGTTTAAGGGCAGCTGTGCTTTAGCTGACTCTGACTCCTCATCTCCATAAGGGAACAGAGGGACAGTGAAGCATCATACCATTAATCATTAGTGTCATTGTTCCTCAGTGTGCAGTGAGTTGGACCTGAAGGAGGTGGTGAGTCGTCTGAGAGACTGGTTCAGAGTGCTGCATGAGAACAGCAACCACAAGAGAGTCAAGATCCAGAAGCCAGAGAAGAACAGTGAGTCACATGGCATTAACAAAATAGAGAAACTAGAAAATGCACACATACCTCGCTGTATCTACCCCTCTCTCATTTTTTAACCTTTTCCCTGCAGAGTTTGAGGTCGGGGCATCGCCTATTTGCAAGGACCCCCTAGGCTGGATGTTCTCCCGGCTGGACACAAACTTTGACCTCCAGCTGGACCAGTCAGAGATCAGGAGCCTCTACCTGGACAGGAACGAGCCGTGCTCTGATGCGTTCTTCAAATCCTGCGATACACATGCCGACAAAGTTATAACCAGCTCTGAGTGGTGCACGTGCTTCCAGAGGTACACAGGTACGGTTTCCCCATGTACTCACATGCAAATACAAACACTTAAAATGCATTCACACCTTGATATACATGCAAACATAGATGTCATTCAACTTCAGTCTCTGTAGCTTGTGATAAGACACTGAAAGCGAAATTTTGTTTTCATACAATCTGGTCTTATTTTCATAGTTTTCTTATATAATAAGAAACATGAGCAGACGATCGTACAGGTTTTAAACAAAACTCCAAGTTAGCCAAACCTTATATGGAAAAGAAAACAAAAGCAAACAAAAATTATTAACCAATATTTAACTGACTGACCTCCTGGTTTAACTTTGACCTACTATACTTATTGTAGTTGTGCTCATACACCATTTTTCTGTGCAATGAGGGGCTATTATCAATACTTTGGGTGCACTTTCAGTTTTACCTCCAAATAAAGTGGTTTAAAACATTTGGCTTAACTGTATGGCTTGTTTACAACATGTCTGATCGTCTGATCGCTCGTGTCCGTTGCCTCTTCATGCTTCGTTGTAGAGATTTTGCTATGTTCCCCAAACTCAGCAGTTACTTTGAAGAGCTCATTGTTATCATAACCAGTTGAAATGATGGCCAAAACTCAGAAAACAAGACCCAAGTTGTGATAAACCAGAACTTTCCTTTAATTTATAAACTAACTTCTACAGACACCTTCCATTCAATCAGAAAGTCATCTTTCCTTCACATGTACAGAATACATTGCTGTACTCTTTATAATACAATAAAATGCAACCCAATACAATACAATACATTGCATTAAAATGCCATTGTATGAGACCAAGGATGAAAATTAGTTTTTTGTACATAAAGAAACAATATTTACAGATGACTCACCGGAGCTGCATGTGTGAAAGCAAAGACGGCAAGATAACAAACATTGCAACGAAAGCAAAAAGTACACAAAGGAAGCAGAGTTCACACAAACAGATGGATTCCCAGAAAAGCAGACTTCTGCAGTTTGTTACCAGAGCCCCTTGTCTCTCCTTTTCAGATTCCCCTTGTAAAGCAGAGCTGTCCAGTATCAACAAAAAGCAAGCGGGGAAGAAACTGCTTGGTGAGACACACACACACGCACACACACTCAAACACACACAAAAGCACACATGCACACAATGAATTAGGGTAACACACTGTCTGCGTGTTTTGTCTTGAACGTGCAGGTCAGTATCTGCCATCCTGTGATGAGGATGGTTACTACAGGTCCCACCAGTGTCACAGCAGCAGCGGCCAGTGCTGGTGTGTGGATCGCTATGGCAACGAGGTGGCCAGCTCTCGCACCCATGGCCCTGCAAACTGTGGTAGGCAAAACTCTGAGGAGAATGGAGTGTCGTGTTTCTGTGTTTGTGTTAGAAAGGAGATACTGCAGGATTTGCATTTAGGCATCATGGAGATGATGACAAAACTGATACTACTCTCATATCTGTCTGCTCAATTTGAAGCTATCGCCAGCAGCCAGTTAGGTTAGCTTAGCATAAAGACTGGAAAAAGGAAGCCTGGCTCTCTGCAAAGGTAACAAAATCCGCCTACCAACACCTCTAAAGCTCGCTGATGCATTTCTTGATTGTTTAAGTGTAAAAAGTTGTAGTTTAACGGGGTTATGTGTTGAACTATTTCTTGGCCTGGCGCAGTAACTTCCTGTGGCCTTCCTCACCGTGAGATGGCCAGGCTAGGTTGCTTTATGCTAAGCTAAGCTAACCAGCTGCTGGTGGTAGGTCCATATTGACCATACAGACATGAAAGTGGTGTCAATCTTCTCACATAACTAACTATTTTCCAAAAACTGTTTCTTTAATTGTAAGATTTGGTTTATTCTCTGTTTCTAGGCGTGATTTTGGAGTCTTCCGGAGACCTCGGCAGCGGAGACTCGCTGTTCACTGATGACGATGAAGATTCCTTTGTCCTCGACGACCAGGCCAGGATGGACGATGAGGACGATGAAGATGAGGATGATGATGACGACATCGACGAATATCTGTCGTAATTTTGAAAAAGAAAACAAAAAAAAGAAAAAAGAGAAAACTGTTTGTTTGGTCAAACTGCACGTTTCTAGGTGACTCTCCAGGCAGATACTTAATCGTACTAACAGCCTATGGACTACTCTCTGTGTATTGTTTGTTCATTAGTTAAAAAAAAAAAACAATATTCCTGGCAAACGTTTATGATTTCTCTTCCTCTCTAAGTATAAAATATGATTGGTTTAATGGCACTTGTTCACTTGTGTGTCAGCCAACCAGAGAACATGACAAGGACTAATCGACAACCAATCCAGTGCTTTGGATTTGGTCACGTGTGCAAAGACCTCTCCCTTCATTGGACAGTCCATGTCTTTTAGTGTGTCCTGTCCTTGTGCAGCACTCTGATGCCTGAGTGTGTTGATGCCTGAGGCACAATGTTAAAGAGATTTCCCCTTCTTCATCGCCCCCCCACACACTTTTACTCAAATGTTCCTGTGTATAGGTGGGATGTTGATGATGTAGATAAGAGAATATTGCACTCTAGGTTTCTTTTGATCTTGATTTTGTAACTGTGACTGTAACTGTGTGGAAAAACAAGATAAGCGTTAGACATGCTTCATTAGGAGAATTAAGGCAAAAACAAACACACAAACAAAAAAAAACACAGTCTGAGTTGGATAACAATCAGAACCGACATGCTAGCTGTTTTCACGGAGACACAAATCAAGTCAAATCATCTCAAAGGCTCAGCAACAAGGAAAGACAAATTACTGCTTGGCCAGTGGTGTTAGGGGGGAAATATTATTATTATCTATTTTTCTAATCCAGTGTTGGATGAATACAGAAGATGAAACAGATTTGTCGTAGCATGTCTAATACTGCGTGATGTTGTTTCAGTCTGTAGAACCAGAGGCTAAACCTTTGTGGAATATATATAATGGAGCTGGAGGGTGAAAAATACCCTCAAACGTGTACAGATGAAACTGCACTTGCATAGTTCTAAAACTTCTTGAGCTACAAGTCTGTGTGATAAAAATGTTTACTTACCTTTAATACGTCGGTGAGATCAAAGAAAACCTCATCACAGCTCAGAAGAAAACGTGGAGTTGATGTTTTAAATTTTTTGAGATATGAGGCTTGGACTTGGACAGAATAAATCTCTTGCACAGTAATAAAACCACAGAGCCATGCAGAACTGTTGAAAATGTCTGGCAGCGGATAAAGAGTAAGGTGTGCCTTTTACCAGTGAGGACAGATGGTGGAGATAGTGGGAGAAGCATGCTTACTGGACTGACTTAAGCTCGTCATTACACTGCATAAGAGTGGCTTTACTGTCAAGCTCGGATACTATTTGGGTTATGGTATGGCTTGTGTTTTGGGTCTCTCTTATGATGGTGTTACATAGGCCATATGTCAGATCTTTTGATTTGTTACATAGGATAGCTAGGATGTAGAGAAGCACAGATATACTTAGCAGTTAAGGCATAAAAACACTTAGATTCTGCTGGATTTGAAAATGGTTTATATATTAGTACACTGGCTAGAGGAAGCTTTGGTTTAGACAGCTTTATATGAAAAAAAAATCATCTTACAGTGTTTTGCTTTTACTTTGTTTCAAAAGCTTGATTTGTACCTGATCTTCTCTAACTACTTATAGTGTGTATCTGTCAGGGTCGAAAACTGGAACTGATCCCAGATTTGTGTATTGTTGAGCTCTTATGTTAATTTTCAATTATTAATTTGCCGTGAGGCTTCATTTTGAATCAGACATCTGTTGAAGACCTGAAAAGTGCCATCTAACTGTCCAATAGTTCTTTTTTTTTTCCTCCCCTCATTCCTTTAAATGTGGAATTTCAATTCACTTTACGAACTGGAAAACATTTCAGTCTTAAAGTGTGCTGTTTCATGAGTGTGATGACATGCAAATCATTTTGATGACCTCAGACACTGTAGCCACTCTCAACCAATCACACACTGTCATCACAGCTCTGATAGTGTTTAAAGGTTATGATACAGATGCATTTTTTACAGTGTATGTATGATTTGCTGAAATAAAAGCTATATTGACCAATGTTTGCTTGACTGCGTAGTCGTGAGTGTTACTTGGAGGACAGACATGAATATAAACTTTTTTTCTCATTTCCGTATGACCCAATTTCTGTTCCATGTTTATTGTTTCGGTTCTCTACTTATGTGTTTATATTTAGGAAAAGACAGACACATTTTTGGGGTTTTGTGCCGAAAGGGAATGAGTATGTGAGAACTGAGAAAACAAGTCTATAATCTCCCCTCATTTTAAAATGTATAGCTGTTGTTGGGGGTGTTGGGGGTGTAATGAGTTCTTAAAATGAAATGACACAACATGTGCCATAAGCGGAAGTTGAAAGTATTTATGCATCACTTAAATCTTATTAAGGAGAGAAAGCTGACATTGGTCAGGAGTGACAAACTGCTTGTTTGTAGGCAATGTGTTCTGTGTGCAGGAACATTACTGCATTATGTAGGAGAAGAACAGGTGAATATTTTATGAGCCCACACCATACATGCATCCCTACACACAGCACATACAAGCACACGTAAACACACGTAGAGCAAAACACATACACTAAATTAAGTAGTAGGTACATTCATTGACCTGGAAAAGTTTGTTTCCCTCTTTTCGCTGGGAGAACTTTTTTTTTTTTTACACAGCCCAGTGTAATCAGGCTGCAGGAACTCACACAATGCGTAAATCTTTGTGTGTGTGTGTGTGTTGGCAACAGGACCCATCAGCAGCTCCAGAAAGGGAAGTCACTGGATAAATATCAAAGGTTCATTTTCACACACTTCTCCTCTGCCTGTATGTGCTGACCATAGAAATGTGGAGAGATACCATCTCTATGGCTAATGTCCACACAGTGAAGCTGGCTGTTGGATACAGTCCAACAATAAAAAGTGATCTGCCAGTGTATGGGGAGACAGTATAACTGAGCGCTGATGGGAAATGCCTCAAATTGCAGGAAGCACTTATGATGTTCAGAAATCAGGTTTCTTGGATAAGCAATACTCTGTGACGCAGGTTCTTTTATCACTTCTACACTCTGGTGCATGATGAGGTATTGTTGCTGTATGAGGTGTAATCATCAGCTAAGTTTGTGTTATTAGACATAATATATTGATATTGACATAAATGCAATGTAAATAGCAGCAGCAGAACCATCTCAGTTCAATGTGGAACAATGCTAACCCCAATGTCCATTTAGTAGCTAGTTTTGATCACGTCACATGATCTTCATCAGCAGATGGAGCAGATTTTTTGAACACTTTAAGGAGTTCTTGTTCATGTTGGCTTAGCAGCTGAACAGCTACTGAACGGACCATGTGGGATTGATGTCTCCATTCCAAGGTCTAGAATGATCTTTGAACCTCAGCACCAGTTTAAATACTTTATATGTGTTTATGTATACATTTGCCACATCATGATATACTGGTATATCAATATTGTAAAAAAATATATATATATTAATACCATACAATCAATACCATGTTTCCAACATATCTCCCATAAAATACACTGGTAGGTGTGATGATTGTCTGTTTCACATCTGTGGCTTGAGAAACTAAAAACTGAATTAAACATGACCTATGTGTGTAGGGGTGTGTTCCTTTCCTCTTATGATCACCGTCATTGCTTTCTATTTGTTTTTTTAATTGCTTTACTCTCTGTTTGCATGTCTACAGCAGCATTGTGAGCTCTTCTCATTGTCAGAGTCTTGTCTGTGTACTAAATGTAAGCAGCATTGAAAAGGCCTGAGCTGAGCTTCCAGGGCAAGCTGCTGAGGCGGCAGTATGGCTCACTTAAATGGTTAAGTCACTATTGGTCAATACGCTCTCTGACACACACACACACTTAGCAGGCTCATGTTACTGCGCCTTAGTCAGCGCAAACAATAGACATCCATATAGGAGTGGGACAGAACAGGTTTAATGGTTAACTATTTACCAACTGAATCAGAGCTTTACAGCTTCTGTCAAGAAGCAAATTCTTATTTTATACACTGCCTGTGCTGAGAACACTATATGATGATATACAGTACCTATCGTACAAGGTAAATAAATAAAATGCATATACTTCAGAATATGTTGAGATAGAGGTTTTAACATATCAACAAGGGCTCAAAAATACATACAGTATATATGGCATTCATTAAAATTTTATTTTGAGAAGCTACAACAAATATGCCTGCAGATACTTTACAAATAAAAAAACATATTTTGAACACCTCCCAGTGTCCAAAATACAGTATAATTTAAAGAAATCTGATCTCTGTAAAATATATATATATGTAAAAATATGTTTTTGAAGATGTGGCTTTCATAGGAGGCATAAATTGATTGATTTGGGTCAATGAACTCCAGCCATCAACTCACAAATGTGAGTTCAAGTTCAAGCCTGCCTGCTTTGTTCACTATAATATCCGACATAATCAGAATCATAATGGTTCAAGTGGAAAAATTACAACATTTTAAAATACATTCCCATTCAGGCTTAAATTTTGCTGCTTCCTACCGAGGCGGCCTCCAGCAGACCGGGTTTTCCTGTCTCCTGTCTTTCTATCCAGTGACAAAGGGCTTCCAGGAATAGTTAGTGTTCTGTAAGTACTACAGAAATCACTCTGGTGTGACTCACTACCAGCCATCGAGCTGTTTTCCTCTGGATTCCTGTGTTTTATGGAGGCAGACAGCGGTGTGCAGAGAGAGAGCTTTCCCATCAATATCCTCTAACTGCTTAGTGGCGTGATTCTTGTGTGGTCAATGCTGGATTGGAAAGAAGAGAAACTGGAGGGGATGAGGCAGTAATCTATACATCAGTAGATTGTGGATACACCCATGGGGAATCAGATTCATGGCAGGTCATACCTCCATGGTGATCATAAACATTTCTGATCTACAAGGTATCGTAACTTCAATAATTTACTAACATACTACAATTTACTACTACAAAAACTACATTATATATTTACATTTTTTACATGTACAAAAAAATATCTAACGGACTTTGTACAGATGGACTTTGTACAGATGGTGAAAAATATGTTTAGAGATTGTCAACACTGCAGAGTACATATAATGTATAGACAGAGATATTTGGTTGAGTTGTAACAATACGAATACATTTCATCTACTAATATTTTCACCCAGTGTCCCAGACGTCACTAACTACTTCATTTAGGTTTCACCTTTTCTAAATGAGATCTAAATTAGGTCATGAAATTAGGAATGACATCCAAAAAGTGATGAGAAATCAAAATGGCTAAATCATTTATTTTCCTTAAGTGGATTCCGAGAACTCTAAACTTGTTAGTCCTGGCATGAGGTAAAAATGTAATTTTTTGTTCTCATTATTTTTGAAGGGCATGACATCTACAGTAGCTACACAATGGAAATGTCATTCATTTTACAGGATTTGCTGCCCTCCGGTGGTTAAAGTTGGACTCCACAGATTGGAGCAAACGTTTGGAGGAAAGTAGATGATGACATTGTTTCAGTTTGTCTCAATGAATTTTTGTTCGCTGTGTTGCATTTGAAGAGCATAGCAGGCAGATGAAAATCGCCTCTAATAGAAGAATATATTTTCTTAATTCCTTTATTTTAACATACTTCTGCTACTTGCACTTTTTCCACATAAGTTGGAAATCCATATCATGACTTATTTTATTTAAGCATATGGTCCATTCTGATGCAGTGCTGCTTTCCATGCGTTTCTTTACATTAATTTAAAGCTTTTGACTATTTTCTATGTCTCCTGTACATCACATTTTATATTTTATGGCAGCGAATCCTGAGATTCAGTAACAAGGACTTGACAGTGATATCCTCAACACACGTTTGTAGAATATCCTAAACTGTAAACTAAATATATCAATTTTGTGTTCCATTTTTCTATTAACTAGTATACATTGTATTTGCACTTCCTGTTACAGCTATAGTATCGTTTAAATTTAAAACTGAATGTTTGTAAGTTTCAATTCATTTGCTGCCCCCTGCTGACTAGAAATGGGTGATGTACAGTATAACACTCAGTTGAAGTGAGGTGACTAGAAAGGAGACACTATATGACATAATTATGTTTGATCCAATCTTTTCTTTATAGGTGTGGACAAAAGATCAAACAATAAATCTCTGTGTTTTAATTTATTTAAGTATAAAATCTGAGAAGTAATAAAACAACTTGAACAGCCTTTGACAAAACATAGCTATCCTTTTAAAAATGTACACCACACGATATCTAAAAACAAAGAAAACAAAACATGTTAAATCGCTCTTATTTAAAATGTGATAAAAGAGAAAACTCAAATTATATAGGAAAAAGACAAAACTAGCAAACCTATCTTATTAATAACAAAACACACACACCAAATTAGCGTTTTCCATATTACAGCCATTAATTTCAAACTTTAAATTTACAATCTCTCCTTCTCAAAAATCAAAAATAAAACCCAATGCATCTTTTGCTGAAAATACGCATAGCTTCTGTATGAAGTGCATTGTTATCTTACTGATGATGAGTTAAATGCTAGTAAACTCTGAGTTAAACTTTGGTGTATTTTTAGTGTTTTTGGCAGTCTTTCTGACACTTGGTCAAGCAGAAGTCCCTCCAGTCGTCTGCAAGAAATACAAACATAATTCACAACCATCAAACACGTTGTATTAGAATCATACACAAGACAATAGACATGAACCCAGTTTACTATGTATTTTTTCAACATTTTTCACACTGCTTTCCAGCTGGACTGAAACAGCTTACGTACAGCATACTGGTGAGAAGACTACAAAGATTTTCCAACTCACCATGGACTTCATCTCCCGTCCATCTCCATCACCTGGCTTGTACCAACCCATTTTCTTACTGTTCTCAACAAATTCCTGGGAAGGGGAAAGACAGAATTGTAAAATAGTTATTTTGCTCTCATTTTATTTTAAAGAATATGGTTCTTGTACATTGTTAAGAATAAAAGAGTTATGGTAAAGAATTAGAAAGCATTGCAAAAATGGATACCCTTTTTGGATTCCACCCTGTTTTTCTACGAGCTGCCAAATATTCATTCATACATTTACACAAAATGTCCCCCAGGGTCACTATACATGATTCACTGAGAGCATATGACCAATTATGTGTTTCCACTGAGCGCTGGATTAAAAATATGGACTGTTTTCATAGTTCAGAAATGGGCATGTAGCATGTAGCCTGTTGAAAATGTAGGCACTGCACAACTGGGTCAAAATAGATCATAACTAAATAAAAACAGACAACTAAAAAACTCACTCCTAAATCTCTTAATTTTTTTCTGTGAGGTTTGTTCATGCGAGTGTTTCAAGTAAGTCATCCATAACAATGATAATATGGTGAACAGAGAATATGAATTAGTTTTAATTCTATATTTTATTTTAGTATTAGTATTTTAGTAACTCCAAATTCTTTCAGATTAAGGCGTTATGTTTCTAAAGTCAACAAGTGTGTTTTGCCCTGTGAAGATGTCTGTACATGATCATGACAGGTCTGGAGCACAGGTATTTAATTTGTACCAAAGAGAAAGTCTAAGAACTAGAAAACTAGTGAGTGCCACAAAGTCTCTTTAATCACTCGTACGTACCACTTAAGAATGAATTGGTTCCGATGAGTGGTTCTTGCATAAGGCCTAATAAGCCCCTGAAAGCATGCTTCTAAAACTTCAATCACTGCCCTCAAATGCCCGTCAGTATCCCCATTATACACACACTATCCTCTCACCATTAAGGCCTTGTCCATGTAGTACTCGCGTCCAGGGCTGCCATTATTATATTTTGAGTCCACAGCGAAGCAGAGGAAGAGTACGTCGACCACGTTCTCAAAGACAGAAAGGAAGCAGTGAGCCACCAGGAAGGCAAACAGACAGACGATGAGGAGAGGGAGGACCCACACGGTGTAGTCCCTCTGGTAGTTCAGAGCCAGGATGCCGGCAAAAGCTGTGCAGGAGACCACAAGCACCTGAGAGTGTAGATATGAGACTAGTTAGAAAACATTAAGGTCTGTTTGGTTTGGGGGGAGTATCTCACATTAAAAAACTCCAAATTTGTATGAGTGGTACCTTTCCCAAGAAGAGGACAAAGTCGCCCACAGTGTTGATGGCGGCCACCTGGAGCGCATTCTCCACCAGGATAAGTAAAGCGTCACGGGCAGAGGTGCAGAAACTGGTGCTGTTTATGGCTGTCGCAATGTAAGCATTCTGAAATAATGTGATATGGACATACACTTTAAATATTTGGGATCTTGTTACCATTGTACAGCATAGTAGATTTTCTTCCTTCATCAACCTGAAATTACTTACTTGATTTAAGTATGCGAGACACTTCTCAAGACACCACAAACAGCAGACGCAAGCTTTCAGCATGCAACGAGCGCAGGCATTTTCCTGTAAAAAGTGAAGAAATTCACAGGTTAACAAACTTAATAAAATGCACATATTAAAAGTACTGATAATGGCCACTTACAGGCTCAACATGAGGCCATAATAGAGTTTTTGAGTTCGTTGCATTTTTAAATACGTTTTTCATAATTTCACAGCTCACCTTTCCTTTGAGCTGGCTGTGGATATACGTTAGGATGAGACGAGGGATCTTAACAAGCGTGATGATGAAGGAGCCTTTGGCCAGAGTACCCAGATGGTAGCGAATGGTACGTGCCATGGAGGAGAGGATGGGAGTTGCTGGCATCTGCGACTTATTCCTTTAAGTGAATTAGATACAGGGAGAAGACATAAGTGAAATTATATAGCCTAAAAACTGAAATATCAAATAAACATGACAGCAAAGACAACATTAAGCCGTCCATGAGACAAAATACAAGTTATTTTCTGTTACTTCTTTCCTACCTCGTGAAGTAGTAGGTGACCACAGCTCCAGCGATGGTCATCTGCTGGAAGGCAAGAATGAACTCACTGATCCAGATGAGACCCACAGCGTGATACCACACCAAGTACTGAAGAGGCCCTTGCATTTGATATTCAACCACACCCGTAGAGTTGTTCTTTACTGGTGTTCCTGCGAGAGAATACAAGCGTGAGTATAGGTCGGATGTCTAACAGTTCAGTCAGTACCATTTTACACTAGTGCATCTACTGTATTTATCTCTATATTTCCTTATATATTTCTGAGCAACCTACCTGGACACAAGTGCAATAAATTGTCTGACTTTTAGCAACTTAGCTGACTGACTACCTTGTCAATTGACTGGGAGATGCACATCAACATGTACCATATTTTATAAATTCTCTGTGGCATTATTTCATAATAACAGTGTGCAACATCTTCTCTTTGCACAGTTACACAATACTTTTCACACTTTTGAAGGGAAGAAGGTCAAACAAGTTAAGAATTTAATTTAACTGATCTAACCAAAAGAAGTGCCTTCAATAGTAAAGCTTCACTATATTGTTTATTTCAATACAAATACATTATGACATTCACAGTACTCTCAGTTTACTGTGAGCACCTAAATTTTGATTTCACTGCAATTGTAATCATTAATATGATTACCTACATTTCCATACTTACCACAATACACCCCAAATATAGTAAACATAAAACAAGAATATGTGATATCTTTATTTGTGCTGCACTTTTGTTTTAAATACTACTCTGCTGGAATTAAAATTCAACTGTAGAAAAGAGAAGTGGGAGATGAAGAGAGAAGTTGTTCTTTGACGCCATCCTCCCACATCACGCAACTGGCACGAGATTCCAAATGTGGGAGTTTAGTCATGCCACGAAACCAAGACAAAATGTCACAAGTAACAAACTCCAGAGGCTAGAAGCTAGCAAAACTGCTTCACTTGACAATGAAAAATGTTCTGAAGCATGTATATACCAACAAAAGCATCCTGAATTGTGAATGCAGTTTTGAATCAGACATCCGTATAAATAAACTACCAGTGCTGGAGTTCCCCATTGTAGCCTCTGTCCTCACCTGAAGTCCCGAGAGAGAGAAGCACAGCGATCCAGTAGACCCAGAAGAGCATGAGGCAGAGGAAGGTCCAGAAAGGCTGCAGGACCAGCAGGGGAAGGTGGATGAACACTTTACCAGCCACATGGAACAGGGAGATGGTGAGAGCCACACGCTTCCTCATGAAGAACATCACTATCAGGAGAATTACCTGGAGGGTTACACAAAGACTGAGTGATATCAGGAAAATGTAACCGTCCTATCTAACCGTGTTTAAATCCCACGGCCGTTTTTGTATTTAGTACTAAATGAGTGTATTTTATGTACTTTGTGAAACCATGAAAAACATGTATTAATCATTATTGATATAGGATATGCACTATCACCAAATGCATGCACACATATAGTACCAGTGCACTCAGACATACCGTGAAAATTGTAGCACCGATTGCATACACAAGCAGAGCCTTAACATTGTCTGAGGCCACTTCTTTCCCAAGTACTGATAAGGCGTTACTATTAAGGGCAGTCCTGTGGTCCACATAGAGCCACCAGAGGACGCCTGTCCCACCTGCAAAACATCAGAGCAGAAAAGAGTTCGGATATAACCTGACTGTAAAAACATCCTGTACTGCTGTCTTTTATCAGCATAATGTGATCGAGAGAGCCAGAATAAAGCATGAACATTTTTTAAATGTTGGAATTAATCAGGTGGGTCGGTGTAAGAGTGCTAGAACGTGCATGTTGCTTGTTTTGAAAGTTACCTATAGAGCCAATGATTACCAGAACCGTTAGAATCCACACCAGTACTTTGGAGATGTAGCGAATGACGACCATCATTATCAGGGACAGAACTGAGAAAAAACACAGTACCTCATATGAGCATAACAAACACTGCCAACATGGAAAAGTGACTTCAAGCTGCAGCAAACGTGCTGATTTTATGTTATCCCTTTATTGTAAGGTTTGATAAAATATTGTTTTATCTTAAACATAAATAAAACACACTGAACTATGCAAAGTAATTAAACCATGGGTTTGCATTTAATTCAAACAGCAAGTGAATGAGAAAATACCAGAGGTCCCCTGTAAGGAAACTCTGTCCTGCTATGAATCATGTAGCCTTGACAATCAATACAACCAAATCAGACAGATCAAATAATTGAGATAAAATATGTCTCAAAAGTATTTTTTGTTGTCCCAATGGGAGGAGTAAGAGTGGGCTAAACTTCAGTGGAAAAAATGGCTGTGACAACTCAGACATTTCCTGTTATTTTAATGACAAAAATAGCTTCCCTTCCGAAAGATGCCTTCCTACTGAATCCTCATGAGCAATTATGCTTGTGCAGCAGGAGCAGCAGGAAATAAAAAACATACCAGTAGTATGTCATTGTATTAAAAAAAGCAACAATGAATTATTCACCTAAAATATCCACATACATATTGTAAGCTTGATGTAATCATATGTTATACCTAAAGCCAGCACACAAAGGCCCATGATAATCTCCTTGCTGGCCATCACCCCTGACATGACCCGGCGCAGCACAGTGTTGTCACTGACGAATGTGATGAATGCCTGGGCGAATTCAGCATAGCAGGTGATATCCACCGGAATACAGCGGTGCAACAGTGGGACAGACTTACTAAAAGATGAAAAAGATGAAGAATGTAGGTTAATTTACTTTCAGTGGATAGTCCTTGAAGCCGAGGACCATGGCAGACTATTTATTTATATGTTATTTATTTGGTCCTCTTTGGTCCTGGAATGTGTAGGTTAGGCTCCAGCGCATATTTGTGTGAAATTTTGTTTTGGAATTAATCACTGAAATGAATAAATAAGTAATGGAAGACTGCCTGTACCCACATTGTGGGTTTGAACTCACTGGACCTGTGAAATCATCCCTCTTCCCATCTCCTTACCCCTCTATCCTGTCTCCACTGTTATTTATACAAAAAAGAATAACAGAAAATGGAAAATACAGTAAAGCTAAAAAGATACCAGTTCCCCCATAAAGACCAGAGACGCAATTATTGTATGCACATCAGCTTCACTAAACCCTTGACCAGCCCCGCTGGATGTGCTCTTTTCCAAACAATAACAATAATGGCCTTAAAAACAGGGGAAACTGGTGCTGGTAAGAAAGTAGTCTCTTCCAGTGATGAGTAACTTTCTTGTTTATGAGTTGATATCTAATTAAAACCTGAAGAGCGTGCTTGATTACCTTGGTGGAACAGGGAGTTTGGGACATTTAGTCAATTTGTCTGAATGGCTTGTGTATCTTGTAGGAGAAATATCATAGGAGCAGAGCTGAGATCCTATCAGAAAGAAAACCAAAGATTAGATTACATGTTCAGTTTCATTAATATATTTAAAACCTTAATAAAAACCAAGAACATGTCTGCAAGCATTTATACTGATATTCAATATATATCCTATTTATGTCCAACATTCATCACAAATACCAGTAAACTGATCAGTTAATACACTCGACCACCTTTTCTCCAAAACATTTTCCCTTGTGCAGTTTTCTCACCGTTTTTCAGAGCGAACTGCTTTAAATCGTAGTGTGTCGTCAGTTCAGTAGCAGGACATTTGGAGACACACAAAGCGATGGACTTGATCTTCCTGTTAATTAAGTCAAGGTTGCAAGGGTCTAGAAAGAAAACATACCTGATAGGCAGAAAAACTGGAATTATCAGATGAAATTACTGCACACTTTTCCCTTGATCAAAATTTCAGTATATTTAGTGAGTACTATGCCAGTTGGGACTGTTCTGTCTGGGCAGAAAATGAAAGATGGTGACATTTGCTACTCTGTCGCACAGATCCTTCTTTGTAGCAGAAACGCCTTTATTCAGAGCCTCCATGGGCAATCAGCCCATCAATAAAGCATGACCCATTGTTTCAGTGAAACTGGGCCTACAGGCTGCATGCTGATGGAAAGCTACCGCCCAAAAGGAGGAATATAATCAAAGACTTCTTACATAAATTAAGACAAGAGGAAAATGTGTGGGTGATAAAAAAAATATCACAATAACCTAGACTTTCTTTGTGAGAAATTATAAAAAGGGAGATATTCTCTTAAACTATGCTATTCATTCAGATATGTGAAGAACTTAAGCAGCAGAACACAGACACAGTGTAGCTCTGTGTTGGTGACATTAATCTGCATTAACCTTCAGACTGATCCCATCTTATTCTCCTCAGTTTATGCAAATGAAGTTGCTCGTACAGACCGAACATCAGACTGTCCTGGACAGAGAAAACACGGAGCATTTTCCAACACTTGTCTGACTCGCCTTCTGTTTACAACTTCTACACCTTTTGTGGGAGAGTGAATCATTATGCTGCTATTTGGAATGTGTAATGTAAGTAGGTTGTGGTCTGGACAGCTGAACATTATCAACTTTGTCAGCCAGAACAGGACAGTGTTTACAAATGCAGCAACTGGTTGTTTGTGGCAAATTAGATTAGGATTACATGATGCAGTCCGTGCATGCACACAGTTAATACTGAATGCCTTCTCCTGTGCCACCAACACTCAACTACAGAGGGCAAAAGAGGTCTCAACATTTACATTCACTTTAATACTTTACTGAATCTATAACTACATGTTCTGTAGGCGATCTAATGAGGAAAACGGAGCAAATGAATATACTAAGGGACAGCAGAGATTTGATGCAACATAATTAACAAAATAAATAGATTAATTTGATGTAAATAAACCCTTATGTCACATGTTAAGTCATTTGTAACAAATCAGACTAACTTGTTTTCTGTCATGTCCCTGCCACTGAGGGGTACTCCCTCGATCTTGGTGTTATTCCGACCACAGGTGTTGCCATAACTGTCATATCCTGAGATAAGCCTGGAGGCAGCTCCTGTGGCGATGGAAAAGCCACAAATACACACCTGCAGATGACACAGATTACAGTAGATCATGTTAACTATCTGCAGGATAACATGAAATACAAAGATTTAATATGTTAATTATCAGATAGCACCATGCACTCATCTTTATTAGGTTATTTTCGCCAAGATCTAGAGTGAAAACATGATTTTTCATTTGCCGCAATCAAAAATTGAAATGTTTGTGACCTGCACTTTGGTTCCAGTTTGATGGTAAACCTTAAGTAACAAAAACTAATGCAGTCTAATCCAACAGTCAAGCAATAAATCCTACCTTCATGTTATAATGTTCAAAGAAACTGTTTTTGAGAGGTGTTGATTCGCTTTTACAGTCATTTTGGAGGATGTAGTTTGTGGTGTTGTCAAAATGATTTGTGTTACACTAACAGGTATTTCTAAGTATTTTTCCACCAAACCTGAATTTATTGCAAAGGTTAGCAACTGTTTGCATTAAAGTGCCACTTCTATGCATTCACCATTCATTGGTCAGCATAGCATGTAATAGACAGACATGCATAAATACACAAAATTATTAGTTTATTAGGTAAAACTAGCTCAAAGTAATGCAGTCTAATGCAAAAGCCCTGTAATAAATCCTACAATCATGGAGGTTATAATGTTCAGTTTTGTTTGAAACAGTTTTAGAGAGGTGTTGATTCAACTTTATGATCATTTGGAGGCTATAGATGGTGGTGAAGTTGAACTGTGATATACTGTAAATGGGGTAGACAAATTCTAAGAAATACAAAAAAACACCTCTCTTAAACATTTTCAACAAAAATTGAATATTGTAACCTTCATGAACGTAGGACTCATAGCAGAGCTGTTGTTTTAGACTACATTAGCTTTAGCAAAGTGAACCTAATAAAATGGCAACTCAGTTTATACGCACATTCAACTGAAGACTTACCATCCCAATACAAAACAATGTAAATATGATGAGCCATGGGATGTCCGTGCAGCTACGCTCCTCCAGCGGTTTCCAGTCACGTTTGCTCTGCCAAGGCATAAATAAGAGATGATAAAAAAAATTACACAGATATCCTTAATCCTGTTTTGTTGGAACTGCTGCGGTGCAGTAGCTACCCTGCTGCTCCAAAACCAGCTGACAAATCACTGTGTTGTTGCTGTAAAACAAGCTGCTGCTGCTGCTACTGCTGAAGAAGAAGTGACGTTACACGCGTTGTCTCAAACTCCTCTGCGAGTTGGTGTTACAGTTTTCACGTTTTAAAGCAGCCATAACTCCCATCGTATTTTAGCTGACTTACCTCTGTGCTGTTACAACATCCCATTGTGAACGAGGAAACGACAACTTCAGCTAACTTCAATGAAAACAAAACTTTTAAGTGCCTTTTCTTCGGTTAAACTTTGTCAGCTTTTTCAGTTCATCTCCATCTCCCTTTCCCGTTCTCTTCTCTTTCTACATATAACCCTTACAAGGACACACTTATAACGCTTTGTTTATGCACTGCTAAGTTCAGTAACATAGGCTACACCCATTTGTTTAGACCTGCAGGTAAACGCGGAAGAAGTCAAATTTCTTATGCTGCCTTCACGGGCTATCGGAAATGTCCAAATTATCGCACAATGAAACACCGCAATAGCCGAGATGTAAAAATTAGCAGCTGTTGTTATCAGAGCTTGAAATTGCATTCTCATTTTTCTTTGTTTTTTTGCCACTTGAGTAGCTCTGTGAAAACATTGACAATGATGCCACTGAAGAAACAGACGATTTGTTGAAGAGCGTCTGAATATTTGGGAACTGGGTCGGCAGGAACCCATAAACCTTCTTGGTTGCCTCATAAATAACTATTTGTATTTATGAGAGTATGTTGATGTGTAGTAAAAATCTAAATAGTAAATCGGGATACTATTATATTCTAATCAAAGCCTATTATGCTGCCTTATACATCCATATGCAATTTAAAGGCTGACAGCAATTCCTTAAATATATTTTATGATTATAATGCAGTACGTATCTGTAATAGGCTACATCATTGACTCTTTATATGCAGTCTATGTGCTACATATACATTGTTAAGGCGTACACAAAATTATTGTGCATGAAAAGAACATGAAAATCAATTGAAACATTAAAAACTCAAAATACAATTATTATTATTATTATTATTATTATTATTATTATTGTTGTTGTTGTTGTTGTTGTTTCCTTTCTAAAGTGAAATCTATGCAGGATTTAGAAAGTTAGAAATTTAAAAAGGTCCCATGAAAGCAGCATAGTAGTCGGTAGACTGGAGGGTTGTAGAACACACGTGTAGAATTTGGCGCCGTTTACTGGACTAATGAAGTAATGAATTAGCTGTTAACTGTGAAGAATTGGGGATGAACATAATTCACAGTGTGGCCAGGCTGGTTTCTGAGAATTATATTATAAAGACGTTAAAGCTTAATTGACTAAAATTAACCTTATCCAGGGGAAATGCCAGTTTGCAAACTTGACTGTGCCACCCCGCGGCTGCCATTTTACCCACACAGGTGAGTGATGACGAGCTTCAGGTTCATATACTGTCTTTGCTCAGGTTGTGAGATTTTTGTAACAGTTGGTTACTGTAAGCTATTCGTATTTCTTCACAGTCTGCTTTTCTCTTTGGAAAGTCTACACTTTGAGACGTTGAAGGTTTTACCTGCCTCTCCTCTCCTACCCTATGCCATATTTAGCCATTCAATTTGTTTCACATTGAAAGTGCAGAGGAGAGGCTGGACAATAAGTCTGAGTGGCACTGACGTGGACCACACAATTTAGGCCACTTTTAACTTTCAGTGTGTTACATGAGCTGAATATGTGCTCAACATAAGCTTTATTATGGAAAGCATAAAATTTATAATGCCAGATGGTTGCTTATCTACATGTACAACTACACCCCAGCTTGATAAATATGAGGTTTTGTCGCCCCCAGCAGTCTATGTGATGTTATTACAACCCGTTTCTTCATCAAAATGCTAATTTATGATTAATTACAGACACTCCCAGGTAGCCCTGCTGTTGGGGGGACTACAGGACTTCATCTTGCTCAGAGACACTGGGGATGCCTGCTGACAAAGACACTGCTGCAGCCCCTCCAGCTAAAGGACGGTCTCCTCACTCACTGTGCAACCTAACTGCTTGTGGTAGGGGCTAAGTCCAAGCAAAGGCAAAGGTTAGTGATTTGGACACCCAGTTGAATCCATCTTTAAACATGTTTATATTTCTGAAAAATGCCTCCTTGTGCATCATTATTTCTGTCTTAGGAACAGCAGTTTTTGCCCTGATACACTTGATTTGTGTTCTTTGCACCATGCTTGCAGTTGGTTTTACACACTATTTAAAAATATTGCCATTGGTGGCTCCTGACAAGGGTCTGATGTTTGAAGTAGCATCTTTTTCAAGATGGCATCACCCCCTGTTTTTCAAGAGGTTTCTTCTCCTCATAGTGAAGGTTTCCTGACCTGCACACTTCCTGAGTGGGCTGGAATGTCAAACAGTTTCCTGAAGAAGAGGTGCCTTGCGTCTTATTTTCCTTTTGCTCTTATTGCACTATAAACATTTATACTGCATTGCGTAGAAGACCGGAAGGGAAGGTAAATATTTAACTGTGGCAATCTTATCAGTTGCGTCCCTGACTAATGCAAAATTCCTGCAGCCTTAGACCTTATACATAACACTGTATTCCAGACAGACACACATGCACATACGTTTTCCTCATACCTGTTAATAGCTGTTATTGTGTCAGTATGAATTAAAAGCAGAAATAAGATTAAGGACATAGAGATCTTGCAGGACCAAAACATATGATGAACACTACTCTTTGGAATCCTATGTGAGAGAACAAGGGCAGATGTTGGGAGGTTACATTTGGAACCAAAATGCAAACTAACATGGTGCGGAAACATAACTGTTCAGAGGTCGCTCTCATCATATGATGAAACAGCTCCTGGCCCCTCATCTCCTTACTCTTGGTCTCAAGTATTTCCTGCTGATGCTGCTGTGGCAACAGTGTCCAAGGACAACACGTGTTCCTGGATCTCTACTGGAAGAGTCAATGCCAGCACGGCATATGTTCAGCAGAATCCTGGGTGGGGGGATGTAGTACGTCACCATCCTGGCTCTCACAGGGTCTGGGCCAAGCTCAAGAATCATTCCTCATAAACAACAAGACAAGAGGATAAATATTATGTGTCTCTGTCCTCAGATGCTTTCAATATTGAAGCCGTTAGAAAATATTAAGCTTTGCAGGATGTGATGAATTCCAAAAGGCAAATCATTTAGGGGTGTCTACATTGCAATTGCTTTTTTTTTTTTTTTTTTTTCAAAAATGGATAGAAGGGGTGGTGATAAATTTCTCACTTTTCAGTTTTTTTTGTGAATCACTTGACAAACTCCCAAGCTGAGCCAGTGAAATCAAGTCAGTTACTTTCTCATTCATGTGGAATATCTCAAGAAAAGTTTTGTAGTTTTGTGTTGAATAAATAAGCACAAATCACAAGATTTTGAGTTTGGTTATTAAAAAAAGGGTCAAAAACAAGTTAAACATCTTCTTGGTAAGCCAATTTAAGTATACTAGATGGCGGCATGTTTGTAATATCAGCCTGTGAATGCTAATGCACATGTGAATGTTATGTGTATCTGTACACAGATCAGAGAGGCGAAGAGGCGAGTTCTTTTAAAATTTGTGATGGGTTTCTTTGTTGGATTTTTTGTTTATGACTGCTTGTCCAGCTCAAGGTCACGGTTCGAGATACACTGTTTCTCAGAAGTGGGATTTACTGGGACATGGAAGTTTCCATTTCGTGGCGTCATCAAGGTCTTGTTTGGAACAGGCTGTGTGCATGTATATTATATATTCTAAAATAGGTATATTGATTTCAGGTGTCTTTAAAGCAGGATAAGGGCTTATCCAAATGTTTATAAATGGCATATCATGTTTACAAGCAGCAACACAAAAATTGGATATTCCAATCACCGGAGTATTAGCAGGATATTGGTGTGCGTGGTATCGTGTGCTTTGAATATTTACAAGATATGGGCAAAATAAGCCCCTGTGAATGGTGCTGATGGTTTTATGTTTACATAATTATATTTGCTGATGTGAAGTATACAGTCATTCCTAATAGGTTTGGCCAAATGCTATTCAACACAAATAGCACTGACTGTGATGCAGGGTGTTTGTTTTCTACAACAAATAATGTGTCCCTCTCCAAATACTCAACACACTGCACTGAACTTACTCTATGAACAATACAGATGATAAGAATAAATGCCCTAACAGTCCTTTTCCTTCCAGAATCATCTTCCTTAAGAAAAATGTACCACCTAACAAATGATGAGTGCAGGTATATTACATACAGCAGTCTAAAAGCAGTGACTTCTAACATAACAACGTCCCCTTCACTGTGACACTGCTGGTCATCAAGGCCTTTTAACCATGCCAGAGTACTAAAAACAAAGAACAGATGGTACACAATGAAGACTAATGGGACTTTCTCAGTGTGTGAGACAGTTGTCATAAAAATGTAAGGCCCAGGTGCAGTCTGCATCATATGATTTGACAAACCAAACAACATGTTACCTTATTCAACAGCAGCCATACAGACAAACACACACACATACACACACACACACACACACAGATCCTCTCACAAGAAGATTAGATAGATTATTTTAGCCTGGAGATTGTTTTGGTCTGTATCCTCAATAACTTGTACTTCCTGTTCCCACGGTAGCAGTCACACTGTAACCCATGATCAGTGGCCAAGGCCCCCTCGGTTTCTCCCACGACGACTTCTTGCATTTAGACCCACTAGAGCAAAGCGAGTTAAAATCCACAAATGATTAAAGGCAATTTTAATTAAGACAGCAATGGAGCCCTCAACTGGCTATCTAAATGCTCTTACTGTTAGTTGCATCATCTACATTGGGATGGTTAATTCACGAATATTGCGATTGCTCAATTTCCCACCCAGGCCTCATACTCTGTTATTTAAACCAGCATGACTCTAGGCTTGTTGGTTGTTAACCACAGGGCATAGCAAGTGACAGGAAAGGATTGCAAGGATCTTGGTGTGGTTTGTTGATGTTAATTTTAGATCTTCAGATGAGATTCTGGCATTTTGTTTAGTTTTCTTTTTAGTGTAAATGAACCCAAGTTCCGTTTTTACAACTTCACATAACTACCAGGCAAGTACAGCAGAAAATGGTTATTTAAAGAAGTCTTAAAAAGGGTGCAACAAAATCTTCTCAAAGCAGTCTTTGTGTATGCAAGGACTCAAAATGACTCAGTTATAGGAGGGACAGGATTTTTTTTCTCCACAAGCGTCACCTTCATTTTCCTACATGGGCAAACACTGTGTGTTCTTCAATGCCCATGATTTAGACTGGCTTATTTTTCCAATAATAAACTATATCAGTGAGGAATGTGAGGCTGTTTCCTTTGGGCCCTCACTGCTCCACTTAAGAAGTCGAGGGGTTGAACAGTGGGGGACTATAGGGTGAATCATGAATAGCTCTTTCTTAACCATGTATGTGACCGCTCTAGACATGTGACCAATGATGCTGCATGCCTGTGAGAATGTTCATGCTCGTCCTCTCTGATGTGGAACTTAGACAGTCTGGCCTGTAACGATGACTCTTAAAGGGCAAATAAATACACACACTCTGAAATAACTCTCCTATACAGTACATAGTCATTTACACAGATTCCAAAATAGACTGCACACACATCCACACAAGTTACCACCAACAAACAGAGAATATAGCAGTTCATATTACCTCAGACTGTTTTGTGAAGTTATAGTCAGAAGTGTGAAGCTTTTGTATGCAATAAATGGAAAGTTGTTCTGAGAGTGGATCCTTTTTAGCCATTCTAGTGGCATGACTCTAGGGATATCAATGTTGGTCTGTTGGTTGGTTGGTTGGTTGGTTGGTTGGTCCACCACTTTGTTTCAGACTGAAATATCTAAACAACTCTTGCATGGATTGCCATGAAATTTTATACAGACATTCGTGGACTACAGATTTTTGTGTATCCCTGACTTTTCATTAGTGCCACCATAAGGTCAAAGTTTTCCTTATTCTGTAAAATATCTCAACATCTACCAGATAGATTGACATACAATTTGGTACAGACATTCATTGTTCCCAGCTGATGTGTCCCAATAACTTTGGTGATCCTCAGACTTTTCCTCTAGCGCCACCATGAGGTTGACTTTTGTGATTTTCGAGTGAAATGTCTCTACTGGATAAATTGCCATGAAATTTGGTTCAGACATTCATGTCCCCATCAGGATGAATTAAAGGATGACCTTTCTTCTAGCACCACCATCAACAGTTCAAGCTACATTTTGTTGAAATGCAATTTTAATGCTTTAGTGCTGTTGCAGCTCACACACATACAGAGACGTTGCTGATGGGCATCAAGTCATGTTGTTGATTGAACATGTGTTTCCTCAGTGTCACTGGTGGATCAGATTGTGACATAGACCAGTTGCCCTGTGGCTGTGCAGGATGGTCAGATTGGCAGGGGGGAGGCCTAGCCTTTTAAATTATAGGCTTGTGTTGGATGTCCACAGGAGGTAATGACTGGATAGCCTGAGTCATGCTCTGTGTCGGCCTCTGCACTTCAATCACCACCCATATCCACATGGAAGCTACTGTGACCGAAAAGATCTGCATTCTGTTACACTGCTCTCTGCGTAACCACAGAGCGCATCATGTCACATACAGAGGAGTCTTGTGGAACTTGGATCCTTCCCATTGACTACGACCATCTGTGTCCCTGGAGAGCCAAGCTTGACGGCAGTATACAGTTTCCCAGCAAGGCCCCTAAGAAAAGACGCATCCAGAGCCTCACCTCACATCTGGATGACCCAGAGGTTAGAGGCCGGGGTTGCAGGGATAGAGGGATCTTCATTCCAGTTCTCTCTTGAGCTTGCGTTGTTCCTGTTGCTTTGACACATTGCTCTTTTTGTGCAACTGACCCCACTGAAAAAATAGTCTTGATAGATTTGGTCACGGCTTGAGTTTGTAAAATTAGGTGACATAACTTCATGGAGCACTTGGATGGAGGCGTTATTGTTAGAATGTTATGAATTTATATAGTGCATTTTTTGTGCTCATGTAAATCAGGAAGTTTTGGGGCCCTTGAGGCTTTTGACTGGAGATAGGCTCTGCAAATGGAGGTCTGTGGAATATTTCTTTTGTTTTACAACCCCTGTCTCAATCAAACTTTTTCAAAATCAAACAAAATTTAAATTGTCTCAGTGACATCAAGTGTAAATATCTCTGGCTTTGCCTTTTCTTTCTGCTGAGTGCCACTGACAAATGACTATATTAGGAAATGAATTACTGGCATTTGGGTCCTTTAATGTTTTTTTTCTTCCATTAGGTCTACTATAAAACAAAGATGTCAGGTTGACAGCACTATTTACATTTTAAAAGTGATTTATAGTTTCCAGATATTTTCGAGTATTTGGGAAAAATGCATTCTCAAAGCGTATCTGTAAAGATATCTTACTTTGCTTTTTTTTCCATTAGTGCCACTGTGTTTGCTTAAGAATGCTTGTAGAGTTACAAGATGACAAATAAAAAAAAAAAAAATAAAAAAGCATGCCTCAGAAATAACAGAGGTCTTACAAGGCAGCATGTCTGTTACTAATCAGAGCCAACTGGTGGGAGCCTTGCCCAGCTTAGTGAAATGGCAAGCTAAGGAAGAACGTTCACTGAGAAGAAGAAAGAGACAAGTTTTGAGAGAAGAAGCGGAGAGGACGTTTCTAAAACAGTGAGGAGAGAAAGTACACTAGAGGAGGGTTGAGTGAATAAATGCGTTTAGTGTGCTGGCTGAGTTGTGAGACGGGGGATGGGGATCCTAGGATGTGACTCAGACTCCCTGTCAAAACCAGCGGGGAGGGGACCTGATGAGAAAAGGGATAGAACGGAGGAGAGCAGGGGTGGAGTGGGGCAAAGAAAACCCGGCCCCTCTTACACCACCCTGACGCTTCAGCATTCAGCGTCAGCAAAAACCCTAATGTGATCAAGATGGAAGTTGTCTTTGGACTTTTCACTGCTCCCCGGCTTTCTGCCTGCCTTTGGGGGCTTCACTGCCTTTCCGACAGTTTTACAGCGGAAACACTGACTGGAGTCCAGAAAATGGCTTGCAGAAACCTAGACTAAGGACTGCTTACAAAATAAAACGTACGTCAAGTCACTTGGAAAGAGATGGATTCATATTTCCGTGGACGCATTGCTTTCGGTGGATGATTGAAAAGGCATCTTGTGAAACATCTCTGGATAAATGTACTCGAAGAAAATACTGCAACTATAACCTAACCTATTTGTTGGATTACCACCTGGTGTTTAATAACTGTATATACAGCTACTGGATTATATTGTAAAACACTGTGTCATCACTAGAGAATTTACAAGACGTAAACATTGTTACGCCATCATAAAATATCTGAAATGTATTGAGGTGTCAGTTTTGCTGTTGGTTCGAGGGCAAGTAGACGGAGCAACTGCTTTGGGACATTTTTTGTAACCTCCCTTACTTAACTAATAACCAGGTGCAGGTTTATGCCAGAGGGAGCAGATGGCTGTTGGTACCATGCAGCTCTTCTCCTGGTGAAAAGGTGAAAAAGTGGAGAAAAAATTATTTTTACATTACTTTTAAATTGTTGGATAAGAAGCAGCCCAGTGACATAATGTGGTAAATACTTATTTGATTTTTTTTTTATTGTCTGTTGTGAGTGAACAATGATAGATGTAATGGATGTAGAATGATGATATAGTTTTCACTTACTTATTGTACGATACAGGAGGCATATCCAGGATTTGCTATCAACTGTATCTCTTTATTCTTAATCTTCTATCATGATGTTTTTATATATATATATATATATATATATGTATATATGTGTGTGTGTGTGTGTGTGTGTGTGTACAGCTTGAACTGAGTACATCCTGCTTGTTGAATTTCTGTGTTCCTTTAGTTCTGTACATTTTGATCTAGAACAACAGGAATAAAACAGAGCAGTATAGAGCTTGGTTTGATTCATGTGATAGCACCCACAAAATGTATTATGATAATGTTGGCTTGTGGGGACCCAGCTTTTCAGGGACACTGGCTGTCATTTGCAGTTTTAGTTCCCTTTAGTTACATTATTCTCATTTATGCGGGTGCATGGGTCGATTCAGAATGGCAGTTAACCAACACCCTGACAGTTAAAGTTAATGTGTATTGAAGGTTTGTGGTGTAAATTTGACAAGCTGGTTTGGTTACAATTCCCTGTGTAAAGATGTTAAAAAGTAAACAAGGGACGTCTACATTTATCTTGATGATTATCTTGATGTTTTTGAATCCAGACAGCTTTGTTGGGTTTATTCCTGGAAGCTTCTTAACACTTCAGGCAAAAACAACTGTTCTAGATCAAGTACATTCAATATAGTTGCTGTATGCTGTAATGTGAAATTTGGCACAGCTCTGCTTGAAAAGATATCAGTTCCCATGTTGGATTAGCATAACTGGGAATCCTATCATTTTACACAGATCCAGCAGGCTTTAACCTTTCCAGGGAATCTTGAACTTCCACTCACTACTCCCTAGCTGTTTACTTAAAAGTGAAACATTATTTACCATATTGTTATGTGCACATTCAGTTACTGTAAACTCATAACTTGGGAACACCCAACTGTTTCTTATCCCCATTTTTCTTCTCAATTGCAGCCGATCTGTTTCTCCATTTTCCCCTGGCGTCAAAAGCAGCTCTATGGGATAGCACTGGCTGTCCACCATGCCAGTAGCCATACGTAAAAGAAGTTGGGAGGAGCACGTGACTCACCCTTCAGGATTACAGTACAGCTATGATGACCTGGATCTGGTCTGCTGTCATGGGGTGGACAGCGGGGGGCCTTGGATGGGAGCAGGGGCTTCCAAACAAGGTCGACGGACAAGGTGTGCCTCTATGCCAGAGGGCTGCCACCAACTGCCCACAGAGGACCTGTCTCGGACACTTGAGGTGACCGCTTCTGTTGTGAATGAAGATACTGGATCAGAACAGTTGAAGCTAATGGAAAGCAATATAAAGGTTCCACTGGATTTGCAGGAGGAGTCAGTTCATGGCCCTCATGAGTTGGTGGATGTTGACATTCCCCAAAGGTCTTCTGAATCAGAGCATTTCCAAACCGCAAGCATTGAGAATTCAAGGGAGTTTCTCTGTAACTCTAACAGTGGGATGTCTATTGCAAATATTTCTTGTGCATCTGATAGCAGCAGTCACAGTGAGAAAGCTATCAATGGTGAAAGTGAAGTTGGCACAGAGAGTAGCCAGAGTCAGGACATCTGCAATGACGATAATGTTCTTAAAAGTCCACATATCTCTCGTGAAGAGCAACAAAGCATCTTTATCTCCTCAAACAATGGGCCTCCACTGTCTGAATCTGCTGGTGAACAGCCTGGCAAACTTCCAAATCATCAGGAAACAAAGGAGAGCCATACAGAGGGTTACAGCAGACCTCCTGAAATCCCTGAGGCCGTACAAAACCAGTCCTCTGGTGCTGAACTGGAACCTCAAACTGACCTCCCAGATGTAGAGGAAAAGAAGATTTCCATCTCTTACCATGCTGATGCAAGTGTAACCTTACCTGTTGGTGTGCTGCACAGTTCGGTTAATATGATGGAGAGTGGTGATGTGATGTCACAGGCTAACAAAATTGTGGAACCCATTGTGACTTTAGTGGTAGAAGAAGTATGTGACAAAGGAGTAACTGAAAGCTGGAGCGCAGATTCTGCTGACAAGCTGGATGGATTAAATGACCCAGAAACTCTAAATGAAAATACAGGACTTAAACATCACTCAAGAGACATTCAAGGAGGAAAGCAGGATCATCACAACTGCATTGGGATATTGGATCAGGCTCATGCTTGTGAAATATCCTACCAGACACTGTTGGAACAGCACAATGTTGAAATGACAGCGATGAACGGGCCTCAGGGAGAGGAAAGTGCACAAGCAGAAAGCAGCGCGAAAGCAGCTGAAGTCAGGTATTGGCCAATCACAGCATCTGATATTTGTTTCAAAGGTCAGTGTTGCTCTTTGACAGTTAACAGTATGTCATCTGAAAAACTGGATACTGGATATTCAGAAGGAAACCCCATACAGACAAACATTACTCAATGTGCAGACCAGTATGTGGAAATGACGACCTCTGTAAGTCAACCAATGGAAAACATTGATCAAAGTTCAGTGTCCAAAGAGTTGGCTTGTTGTGAGGACCATACCATAGCTCAGCAGCTGGAAAATAGCAGCCCAAAACTGGATACTATCCCAGAAGTTAGCCACGTTGAGCCAGATGACACCCCTGTACTGGATCCTCAAAAGAACTCTGATTTCACCCAAAATCCAGATGTTCAGCACTCCCACATGGGGGATAAACACGCAGCTACTGAACAGCACACAGAAAACCTGCCGCCATGCCCTGCAGAGGCCAACGATGAGCTCTCACCAGAGGGACTCCATGGCAACCGAGAAGCCTCGGGTTGTTACTTCAGTGAGTCACCTGCCTCTGAGGTGGCAGATGGTCAGAGGGAACACCACAGGTCAGGAGCCACAGTCTCTAGAATGGAGGAGACAGATGAGGGCGCACACACAGTTATTTACAGTGACACACAACTTGCCAGTCCAGTTTTAGATGGAACAAATGATCCTGGAGATCAAAAAGAGGACAACGTGGTCAAAGTGCGCATGAGAAAGGTAAGGCTATATTTAATAAGATGTGGAAGGAATGCAGTAGATCATAATTGATATTCATTTAAATACATTTTGTCTTTGATTCTGTGTAGTAATTGCGGTTCTGGCACTTCAGCACCTCAAAATTAAGTTCTTCTTTAAAATGAACTGACACTTACTGGGCATATACGGCCTACAAATAATTTTTGTCCCACACTCTGGCAAGCGCCTCGGAAAACAATGACTTCACTCTCACATGCTTACAGATCTGTGAGTGGGGGAATCTGTGAGATGTTTTACTCTTTCTCAACCGCTCATTGCAAAACAAGGTCCTATAAGGGCATGGAGAATATGAACACAGAGGGGGTTAGAAGCTCAAGTAATCTCTGGGGTGAAAGGCTTAAACTGCTTTTTACAGCAAATACTGTATGTTGTACTGTTTACACACTGCTAGCCAGCGTGCTTGTTAGGTACAGTAAAATGCCAAAAACTTGCAGTTCATGAATTTAGGCTCGTTGGAACAAAGCAATGATCTGAGAACTGACACAGTACTAGTAGTAGTTACAGTGTTGGGCTTTTTGGAATGACAACAAGAAATTCATTATTTACAATGCAGGGTGCATTAAGCAGGGATGTTGTTTAGACAAGTACCATATTGTGGAAAGTTAAATCCTTGTGCGTTGTGTGTTCTTGTTAGACTATCACCCGCTTGTAAATCGCAACTCTTAGAGTTTAATATGAAAATCCTATGCTTGAGTTGTATCTTTGTACAGGTTTAGTGTACTGGTTATAAAAAATGTTTTTTCTCTGTTTTTGCATTTATAAGCATTTAAACATTTATTAAATTGTTTATAACACACTATAATGTAGTTGTAAGCAGATATAAGGGCATTTTAAAGTGTTTATTTATGTACAGTATCTGTCAACCATTGTAATTTTCCTATTCAGACACATATTATTACCACTGTGTTTTTACAGTTATAGTTGACAAAAACATTAATAAGCACATATCTGCTTACAACTACATTATAGTGTGTGTAAACAATGTATTGAATTTTTTTTTTACTGCTTATAAATGTAAAGCAGTCAGAAGGAAATACTGGGTCTTGCACTCCATTTCCATTGTATATCAGCATAAAATAAACAATAAGATCAGATAATCAGGTATTTTATGAGGTTTATGTGTTCCTTGTGATGTGATATCAATCAGCTGAAGCATCCAGTGTGGCAGTTAATAGTGGCTTGTTTGTCAGTGTGGGGTTTATATGATGTGACAATATGATGCACCAGTGAACTTGTGGTATTATGAGGTCATGTTCAGTTGTAGCCTGTTTGTAACTTTCTCTAATATACAGTTGCCAGTTCTTTAGGTACACCTAGCTAAAACTAATGCAGTCCAATACAACAGTCCTGCAATAAATCCAACCTTCATGAAGGTTATAATCTTCAGTTTTTGACGAAACTGTTTCAAAAGGTGTTGATTCAATTTAATGATAATTTTTGGAGGCAGCAGTTTGTGGTGCTGTTGAATTATATTGCGTTGTACTGACAGGTGTTTTTATTATTTTGCCCACCCCATTTATCAATGGTAGGCTAAATAACAGAAATACCTCTCTGTATAATGCTGTCAACAGCACCACAAACTATTTCCTCCAAAATAATAATCATACAGTTGAATCAACACTTTTCTGAAACAGTTTCAACAAAAACTAGACCAGTCACAGTGTTTGATTCATCATACACTGACACTCTTCCTGAAAAGCCTCTGAGTTGTGTAATCCCAGAGATTTGTATGTATTAAAAACTGCATTATCCGTGTTTCTGTAGACACTTTGGAGGCCCTCTTAGTCATGACCAATGTTGACGTCACTCCATCAGCTGCCAAAAACGTTTTTATTACCACTGTCTGCAGTTTCAATCTTGACTTTAACGACTTTAAACTTTTGGATTAAATATTCAAAAAAACGGACTCCTGGAACTAGAAAAGAGGAGTTCAGCCGTAACAGTGGAAGGCGCCAAGGAAATCCATCCACCATATGGTGATGGCTTGCCTTCTCTTTGACTGCACCACAGGGCTTTCACCATGGGATGTATTTACATACTGCATGAAGGCAGTTTACTAAAACAATGTGCTTTAGGGAAGGTCATGAGGACAGAAAAATTATTAGGCAGTAAAAATTAACATGATCATCCCCAAGGGAGGTAACATGCTGTATTTAGTATAAAGAAAAGGGAGAAGACGCTCTTGAATATCATGAATGAAATTATGGAACTGATGTTATTATCTCTTGGTGGACGATGGCAACAGCAACCTGGAATTATCGCTGGCAGGATGTTGTACTAACTAATGACAATGTCCCCAGTGAACCGTATTGTTGTTGTTGTTGTTGCAGATTCAGTTTGTAGAATGATCCCATCTGGTTTGCATAATGGCTTGAGATTAACCTGATATTGGGCTTTGTTACTGTTTATTTGTTTTAGCAACAAGGCCTTATCCTGACCTCAGGGCCAATTTGGCTGTCATTTATCTGACAGCAGACAACTCGGCCACATCATTGTCTCAGTGCTCTCTGTGTCTCTTTTTCTGCCTTTCTGTCCTTATTTATTAATTAAATGCTTGTCTTTCGTCACTATTTATGAATGAGATACCTACATTAAACATAGTGTATGCGCAGTATTTTGATGCACACTATCAGCAGAGAAAGAGAACCCTCGGTTTAATGGACAGGTCTGAGAAATGGGATGCAGGCCACAGGGTGTAAGAGGGGGGTTTGCAAAAGAGAGCAAGGAAAGAAGAAGGAGGGGTCTAAGAGTTCAAACAGTGTGGGAACTGTCTCCCATCTCAAAAAACAGGAAGTTGAGAGGAATGTAACAGAAACCTCAAAAGATGGGAAAGAGAGAAAAGAAACCTTCTGAGAACACCCAAACCACCAGAATGCCCCCTAAAAAACTTTGCCTCTCTGAGGCGCCTGACATTGCTCTGCACTTGTTTTTTACTCTGCTGTTTTGTGGTTGTTATTG
Source organism: Maccullochella peelii (assembly GCA_002120245.1). NCBI lineage: Eukaryota > Metazoa > Chordata > Actinopteri > Centrarchiformes > Percichthyidae > Maccullochella > Maccullochella peelii. The sequence continues at coordinate 10,153 of LKNJ01001257.1, read as the reverse complement.
CCATCTCGAGCCAGATGCTTTTGTTCATTCAGTGAGGCCTCGTAAAGATGTCATTGTTTTACCACGATACAATGTTTCATTGTGATACTTTGGCAAGGAGAAAGAATGTAGCGATGTGCACTGCCACCAGCTAGGAATGCCAATGAATGCATCGATGTGAGACACATTTCCATGAGACACATGGCCCTCGATGTCTATTTGCTCTCTCAGCAAACCCAATAGGAACTGCTTTTGACAGTCTAATTGGGCACTAACTGGAAAATAAATGTAAGCGCAAGTCATAATACGTTATTAGGGATGGAGATGGGAGCCAGGCGCAGTGTTGGAGCTGTAGCTGGTCGTGATGCAGATTCTATCTGGGATCCATAAGCCTGTCAACCTCACACACATTAGCATTAGTCACAACTCAGCTCATATGAATGTCATCATCGCAACACACCCATTGTACACGTAACTAAAGCAAGATCGAGCCACATTAGCCACTTCACAAGATATGTTTATGATTACTTTAGTAAAAGTACTTTAAGTACTTGCTTTATGTGAGATAACCCAATAAGATTTCTGTATGTGTCACACCTAGGAACAGACACAGCACATGAAAACCTGGCTCACATTCACATAACATGTCTGTACCTTTGCACAAACATACAATCACAGTGGTTGTGTGTCCCATGAGCTCACCCTCATAAAGTGTTTTAACAGGGTCTGTTGTTGGAGATTGTAACAAGGTTTGTTTGGCACTAATGAGCCAGCCGTGTGATGTAATTTCTTGGGGTTCTTCTCGGGAGAGAATCTCAGACAGAGAACCACACCCGGAGCCAGGATGAAAGACAGGCAGAAGGAAATGAAAACATATGTTAAGAACTCCACAAAGGGATTTTACAAGGGCTTATATTGAATCAGACAAAACAGGATTGATGGATAGCAAACAAGGACAGAGTGGTAGGTGGAGTGTGAAGGTGGGCTGGATTGTATGTCATTTAGCTTGTCTTACTGGAGACACACCACCTGAGGTCAGTGTGAGACTTGTTATCACAGCGTTAGACTGGATAATTGAGCACTGCAGATTAGAGGACTAAGGGGAAAATATTTGAAGTCTTGAAGTCATATGATTAAAAGAGAGAAACATTAAATGCGCAGGAAAAGCAGAGGAAACGAGCAGGACTATTTTAAGTGCAGAAAGGAGAAGGATACAGAAGATCAGAGGGTGAAAGTGTCAGGATTAGAGTTATTAGCAACAGTTGAAAAGGAAGAGGAAAGAAAATGAAGGAGCAGGGATGAGCATAGTTTACAGAAGCTCCTCAATTCTTTTGGCATGACGGGCCAAGAGCCAAAGTTTAGATGGACATTGGACAGAGTCAGTTTTACATTATTCGGATATGTCACAAATAAGTATTAATTGTAGGTTTGGTGTTTTTAATATGATGATGATATTTGATGGATCAAGATCACTTGGGTGGCCTTTATGTAGAGGAAGGTAAAGCCAAGAACTATAGGGTGGGTTGAGATGAGCAAATTCTAGTCTGCATCCTCTGTTCTGTTCTATATTGAACCAAATAACTGTATATTAATAATACTCTCTTCCCACTTGGTTTAATTAGCAATACTGTCATGCCATTACTGATCAGCAGGCAGGCAACAAGCTGATGAGTCTATAAAATATCAGAAATGTTCAGAAAACACAAAGACATCAATGAATAAAGTTTAACTGTCCTTTGGTCAGATTCAGTAGGAAGCTGGAGAACAGGTATATGTTCATGTGATTTCCCTTTTGACAGTTTAGAGTAAGCCATCCCCACACTGAACACTTCAGAAGGCAGGAAAACAAATGTTGTCATTCTGTATGTCAAAAACATCTCGTATACATCTCCAACCTTACAGTATATTAATATTGGCTTTTGTCATTTCTAGTTGCACCCTTCTGTCAACTTCCCCATCCTCAGATAACTGAGGAGGGAGGCTAATGCTAAATGGACAGCATTTATATGGCGCTTTTCTACCTTAATGGACAAAGCGCTTTACAATTTGCCTCTCATTCACCCACACTAAGCGCCATGCAAGGTTCTGGCCTATTTATCGGGAGCACCTGGACATGTGGACAGGAGGGGCCGGGGGTCGAACCCGGAGATTAATAGATGAACTCCTGAGTCACAGTCCTCCACGATGGAAATGGAAATAAAGTTTTCCATGAGGGGTCATAAATAACATGCTGTTGAGCTCATTGAGCTCAGTTCAATGGTCATGTTCTTTTCTCTAATTTGTCTCTTTATTCAGCGTGAGCATACTCGTCTGGACTCGATGGTGTTGTTGCTGATGAAGCTGGACCAGCTGGACCAGGAAATTGAGAATGCCCTCAGTGCCACCTCTTCGATGGACAGCACCCCGACCCTCCATCGACGACAACTCTTGGTACACACCTGCATGTTACCTTGCTGGATTTGGCTGCAGTTTCTACTGCAATTGACCTCTATTTAAATCTGTTATCATAGCATGTATTGCACCACATGGATCCAGAAATTACCTTCATTCATTCATTCATTCTCTCACCTACTGTAATCTTATGTGTCCCCTAGTGCCCTAGTGGCCAATATGAGGCATAGCAATGTCTATAGACACTGGTGACTGGTGTAGTGTTTTGCATTTATCAAACTATGCTCTTGATCATCTTTGAGGAAATACTGAAATAGAGGAAAACACTGCTCTGATGCCTACATTGTCATCTTTGTCTTTTACCCGTGCAGGAGTTTGATTTAGGATCTGTGCCAGCAGCGTCACAAAACCCTCCACATCCAGACGTTCCTGCTGCCTCCACCTCTGGCCCCACTACACCCACCCACCTTGGAGCAAAACCTAAGAGTGGGGTAAGTCAGGAGCTCTGTATCATACATCAAAACCATAATCAGCAGGTCCTGAGGTGACACATCTGGAAAGATTGAAGAAGCACTTTTCATACCAAAATATCAACAGCATGATTGCTGAGAGTCCAATTAAGATCAATTAACACACACACACCATCTACCACTATCATGCTTCACCATCGTTCTTTACTTCCTTTTTGGCTTCCTTTCCTTCACTTTTCATGTGTGTATCTAATTGAAATGGCCAAATTTGTGTGTCTCCATGTTGAAAGTTTTTCAAACTATCCCAGAAACATACAGAGGATTATGAATCAGAATCAGAATCAGATTTATTGCCCAGTAGGTTTGCACATACAAGGAATTTGCTTTGGTGAATAAAAACTAATAAAACTAGACCTCCAAATCAATTTAGATGATTTTAAGACCTTTGCATAGAGCTACTGTTAAACAGCTTTCAATAAAACAAACTTTTTTCTCTCGGGACATAGTGTGCAAAAGTTTAAATAAAAACAGCAAACACAGACAGAGGACACGCACACACACAAACACACTCGTAGTGAATCCCCCAGTTGTAGGAATGTCCCCCAGCACGTAGGGCTTAGCCAAGCAGACGTTAAAACTCTATAATTAGCTGGTTCCAAATATCTAGACCGCTTTTCTCGAACAAAGGGGTCAGAAAGGGGGCTCTGGGGGTGAAAAGCCATGGCAGGGGGGAGCGAGGTGGTGGACACGCTTCAAGTGAGACATGCGTCTTCAAACCCCATGCTTGCTCACTTAATGACTTTGAATAAGGCCGGTAGCCAGCGGACTGAGCAGTCAAGCAAGCTTTTACATGTAATTGTTTGAATGGAAAGGTAAAAAAAAACAACAGCTTTTAGAGACTTCATCTTATGATGTAGTGATGCATAATAAGATAACCCTAAATGCCAAACAGGATGTTTCTGTTACAAACAGGCCTCTTATCTAGCTAGAACAAAACACTGCAACCTGTGGAAATGTCAGAATTCCTTGGCGAAACGAACGTTTCACATTCCTGAATTATCTCTCACAATTCCTTGTTGATATTGCTTTGTCTCGTTGCATGTCACAATTCTTTTGCTGTCTCAAAGGTAAGCAATATTTCACTCATGTGTGACAGTTAACTTAAGGGACACAGAGCAACATACTGTATGATGTGCGATGTATTATGTCTGTGGCCAACTGTTTCTACGACCTCCATTCCTGCAGTAACCCAAGGTAACTCTCTAAGCTTGGGTAAACAGTGCTTTCACTTCGCCTAATAGGAGGCTTTTTACAGTGGAGGCCCTGTGGGGTGATTGATTGAGGCCAAAGAGATGATGACTTCATGAAGGGGTTTCTCAGTGGTTAATAGGAGTAGGGGACTATTGAGTCCTTTCAGACTTAAAGTGTTGTGACGCCCACTTAATCTTTTTAGCTAGACAATACAAATCCTTTAAGTGATGTAAACACAAGGCAGATGTGAGGAAAAAGCAGGGTTGAGGTTAAAGCTTTAATTCAACCAGACATCACAGTTGTGTTTTACAAGATGACAGCATACATAATATGATAGCTTATTTAAGCACAGAATAATTACTATCAATTTTTTTATATAAAAATACTACTCAGTTCTAAATAACAGGGAAGGTAGTATTTAGAGTCATTATTTTACCATAAGACTTACCATATGTCTAACCTTTGTTTCTCTTTTAAGTAGTGTAATCTCATGCTATAATGGGAAATTATCTCATCCTTTCTCCTAGTATTAATCATTACATTGTACCCCTGACAGCTTTTATAGATTATACATAGGGTGATTGAATTACCAGAAGTGCGTACAATACAACAAATACACCACCACAAACTACAGCCTCAAAAACTTAGACTTAAATCAATACCCGTCTGACACAGTGTTGACAAAGGCGGAACATTACAAGCTTCAGAATAACAGGATTTATTGTAGGGGTTTTGGATTATATAAAATTTTTAAATGTCCCCTTTAGTTTGTTAACCCCGTATACAGTGAATAGCCACATCAAAACAATCAAATCATAGACTGAAAACAAAGCTTGTACTGTATACAGTATGTTCAACAACATTTATATAAAAAACTCTATTAAAATAAGAAAAAGGCCAGACAATAAATCACTGACTCTGTGCTACATAGCTTTTTCACTAGCATTTGCACGTGTTGCCTTGAACATGTCTTGACATCAATCCTAACAAGAAGGCATTTGCAAGTTTACACAGGTCAGCAAACAACATATATCTTTTTAGCAAGCCAATGGTGAGTGCAACCCGTTTTAAAGGTAACATCAACACAGGAATTGCTACTGTACACACTCCTGTAATTTATGAGAAGAGGCCCAAGCAGTTGAGATAAAAGTAGCAGTATGTGGACCTATTACAGCGCAACCTTTATACTTTATACTATATAAAGTACCAAGATAAATATCTCCATGCAGAAGGTCAGTGAGAGGTTCAAATCTGAAACTCAACAGACAACAACTCAACTCAACAACTGACAGTGAGATCCATGCATTTTAGGTGTGTGTCTTTGTTCATATTTTACTTAGAGTAATTTAACACAAAATCCAAATTTTGAGGAAGTAAATTATGTTTACAGTCACTTTATTACACTATCAATTGATCTATAGAGATAATTAAGTGTTCCTATTTGGTGTAATTTGCAAAGACATGGAGAAATTGAAAGTGTGCAGCTATTATTGGTATTCCCCTGCTGAAGGGGCTGAAGTCACTGTCACTGGTTTCAACGTCAACAGGGCTAAAAAGAGATGCCTCGGGCTTGTGCGAGTGAAACACAAGGAGCCGTTACCAGCTGATACAGATGTTTAAACGAGAGTTACATATGTAACTACAGTTCTACCGCCAGATATGTATCTGGGTATTAAAACGGATGTAAACCTCAGAAACATGTCGGTGTAGAAAGTCAGGGGGATAGAAATGTGATGTCTCATCTCATGTCTTGTGGATGATTGCAGAGGAGTGGCTGGTGTGTGTGTGTGTGTGTGTATTTAGATATGGATTATGTTTGTAGATGCTGAAGTGCATTGTGCATTTACATTCCTTCCATCTTATGCTGGATTGTGTAACTGGTAATTGTGTTTCCCCCCACCTCCTGGCCCCTGAGTGTAACACTTTGGTGTGATTGTACCAAGCACATACTTGTGCTGTTCTGTCTTTTATGTAACAATGATAAATGTGAAGTGGTGGTATGTGGCTATGCACGTTGATGATGAGTGGACATTCACTTGGCATGTACAGTATCATTCACTCACTGTTATGGATAAGGCATTGTGTTCAAGTGAACAGATTCTTGGCTTCTTTCTAGCTTTATTGGTGGTTATTGTTAGCCTTCGGCAGGTGGCTGGTTTTTTTTGCATCGAATGTGGGGCTAACATCTAGCGGATGTTGTGCCACAGCAGGTGTTTTTTTTCTCATGGTGGAACTGCTATTCTTTGCCCAAAGTGTTTTTGTTGGCAGGTTTCTATTACTTGCTTAGTGTAGCAGGTGTCTTGCAGTGTTGTTTAACTTGCATTGTTGTGTTGCAGCAGGTGGCTTTTATTTGGTTTATAGACTGCGTATCTATTGATTTGGCTGTATATTATATTTAGGGCTGCAACTAACAATTTTTTTCATCATTGATTAATCAGATTATTATTTTTTTGATTAACATTTGGTCTATGAAAAAAATAGAGAGGTCGCAGTTTCTTAAGTTTCAAGGTGACGTTGTCAAATGTCTTGTTTTGTCCCACTAGCAGTCTAAAACCCCCAAAAAATCACATAGCAAAGTAGAAAATATTTACACTGGAGAATCTGAAACCAATGAATGCTTGGCATTTTTGCTAGAAAAAATGACTGAAATGATAAAAGAATTTGTATAATTGCTTGTCATAGCAGTATTAGTATTATCATTCATTTGGCTTTATAAGTGTAATCTGTATTGACAAAGTGAAGTTATGCGTGGTGTGAGAGCCATTTGTTATGTGACTGTATTTTTAGAGCTCTGTGGCTGCAGAGGATGTGTTAAGCCACAGAGGCGGGTGGAGGCTACTGACCTCTGACCACCTTCCTCTGAATGTTACAGTCGGAAACAACATATCAGTCAACCTAAGTGCGGAGCATTCCCAGCAGCAAGACATACTCAGAATCCCCTATTGACATCAGCTACGGAAGGAGGCACAGACCGTGGCTGGCTGTTAAATTCAGCACGGGTGTTTTACATGTCATGCATATGGTAACAAGTAAGGCGCTGCCCTATACCAACCCTCATCCTCTCCATCTTTGGTAAACATTCCAACAGGGCAACCTTTGACCCATTGTTTGTATCTGTATTCTGTCTCCACGGCAACAGCGCTCCACACACAACTTTTGTTATCTCCATAGGTGGTTTTGCCGCCATTTGACAGTGAATTCTGAAAGTACCAGATTTGGAGTTTTCACTTTTGGACTCAAGGGATTTCCTGGGAAGATGATTGATTTGAGAGATATTTTTATTTTAGTATGACGGAAGGAATGTATTCCCTGTCAGTTGGTTATGTATGTACATATAGCTCTTAATCTCTCTGTGATTTGGTGGACAATAGAAGTGCTGTGGTTTGCGTGCTAAGGTCACTAGCACATCTCTGCTCTGTCCTTCCTCCGTGTTCCGGTTTGGCAGCCTCACTGTCCCCAAACATCCTTTATCCAAACCACACCTTCTCAATGTCCCACTCAGATAAAAGTATTTAGGTACTTTCACTGCCTTTTATTTATCTCTACATTTGCTCCCACTGTCTCTCATTCCCGTCTGTGGAATCACCATGTGCAGCAGGCATAATTATGTTTGCCTACATTCCACCCACATATTTGGCTTAAAGACTGTAGTAGGCCGTAATGAGTCAGCGAGCTATGAAACCAACCGCCATTCAGTCTGACAAGGGGTGCCAATAGTGGCTCTGGTCATGGCCATGCTAGCCACTTTGTGTGGTGTCATTGTCTCCAAGGTCACTTCTCTGCTGAGCACAGCTGTAACAAAGAGACAAACACTGACCTGCTGTGGTTTAAAAAAAGAGGATAAAAAAAAAAGAAAAGGCTTGTGTTCGGAACAGGATGTGGAAAATGAACTTCTCCTCAACCCCCACAAGGAAACCTTGTTTTTCCTGTTGATTCAAGGCTATAGGCACAGCATAAAGCACTCCAGGAACAAGAGAGATACTGAATAAATAACTTCTCATGTTTTGTTGTTGGCAGAGTATCATCAGAAAACAAAATCCACACGTATCAGCCTGATTCAGTGAGCATACTGAACATTTTGCCAAAATGGATTTGAGCTATGATACACTTAATTGTTTCACAGAATGAGTTTTCTGTTTTACCATCTTTGTGGAAGTCAAACATCACATAAATCTATGTGTTTACACCCGTGTGCTCAATGGCAGCTCTCTTTTTGTTTGTTTTTATGACAACATACTGTGGCATGATGCCTCAATCACATCAGTTTAATCACCAATGTGATTTACTGGCTCCATGTGGTTTTTGGTACGTTTTTAAAACTTAAGTAAGTCATAGTTTTTCATCCAACGTGAAAACATCACTCCACTGGGTTTGTTGCTAATGAGTCAATTAAGCGAAATGCTCATCTATTATGTCAAGGAGACAGTAAAAAGCGCAGGGAATAGTTGCAGGATGATGGTACTTGTTGACAGTAAATCTTAAGGATGACTGGTAAATGCAGGCATCTGGAAACACCCCTGCAGCCCACTGATAATGAACCGCCATAAATCACAGAACGAACAAACAAACTGAATGCACTCTCAGAAATACACACCCACACAAATTCATAGATGCTGAAACTTGAACACAGGAATTCATTGTAAAACCAGGTTCAATTTAGGCAAAGCTTATTCAGGGTTGTGATTTAGGGTTTTAATTGGGACATTCATCTTGAGCGTGTGTTGCCATTTTTGTTTTGGATGTGTGTTTTCATTCATGTTTGCCTTGAAGTTACATTACCTCAGCCAATATACACCTGAGTGTCTCGCTCAATTAATCATCTTTGCTGTGTGTCTGCCAGAGAACGGCTATGGGGCCACCACAGTCTTCTACAGAGGACACTCTAATCCCTCCGTGTTGTTAACCCAATCTCCGTGCTCTCCCCAAAATGTCAGCGGCTAATCCACAGGCAAGCATTGTTGGTGCAGTTGGGATAATAAGGCTAAGCCCTATTAAGCCACAAATTTAACCTGGTGAGCGGGAACAGGTGACACATTTTGTCTCTTAATCAGTGTAATAAGACGAGGGTGAAAAAATGTGAATAAAACAGTCCCGTGTGTTTTTGTCATCCATTTCCAAACTTTTTATCCCACATTTTTAAAATCACTTGTGGAGCTATGACACCCTAAAGAAAAGCATAGCCTGGTCAGAATAGCCTATAATGGACAATGGATTGATGAGTTAGTCAGTGTGTTTGTTTTTTCTTGGTATGATTGTGTGTGTGATACTGTTCTCCTGTATCTGGATTAAAATATCCTGTGTAGCAAGGAATAAGGTGGGAAAAGAGCAACATCAGTACTGTATATGCTTGTGAAAATGTATGAAAATTGGTGTAGTTATTTGTTCTAAAATTTAGAATGCCTTTTTATGCTCTTTATAAATCAATCTTAAAAACAAGACATTTCAAATAGGAGATAGCACCAGTTCTTTTTTTTGATAGTTCATTCATCTTTCTCACTTATTTTAAAGTTAGATTCAAAAATCCACTCACTATGGTTGTTACTTTATTTTCTTGTTTGCTAAGTGAACCAGTCTGCTGTGACTTATTGTAATTGGTCATTCACTTTGCAGGTGAAACAGGCAACCAATATGTAATTAAATCAGGATAAATTATGTTGTCTCTATCAGTAAGTAAATTATGCTTGTTTTATTTTCCATCAAGCAGTAAAAATGTTTATATGGTGTACCATAGTGGGCATATTTTACCATATTACATTGCGTCCGGTGCAGTTTGACTACTGAACATTACAATGTCAATGCTGAAATGATATGTTGTTCATCCTTCTGTATTATATTGACCTGCCAGATGCAAAAGGATATTATTTTAAACTTGAACCATTTTTTATCAATAGAATCATTAAGTGTTGTTGTTTTTTTCTTTTATTTATTACAGGTGAAGCGTTTTTGCATGATTCATTGAGGACTTTGTCTGTGAAAAAGACTTCACTAAAGTTACACCTAAAGTTAGATATTTTAAAGATGAACAGTTTCCATTTACACCGATCAGCCATAACATTATGACC
>LKNJ01001256.1:84666-183846 GCA_002120245.1 Maccullochella peelii | reverse complement strand
GAGAACTTGCACAATTGGTGGCTGACTAAATACTTTTTTGCCCCACTGTATACTTGACTAAAAATTACCTTTCATGAAGTTGTGTTTAATAAATTCTTTCCTTGGTAAAGCCAAGCAAAACGTTGATAAAGCACAAATTCTCATGGATGACCTCAATACACTAAGTGCATAGTCTAAAAGTTGTTATTAATGAAGGAAAAATGAACATGATTTTTTCGGAAAAACATGTAAACGTTTTCAGGACAATCAATGGGAAGGGCACGCTGGAAAATTGGCTGAATATTCTCTGTGGCAACATTCTGACTTGTCCTTCGAGTTGTTATGTCCCTGCACCAATGTCAGAGAAATGATTGTACTTGGCAAAAGTGTTTCTACCACTACTACCATTTTCATGTTGGCAACACTGGCATCATTCTTATTTGCATCAAAACAGACCTGGTTTTTCACAAATTAATCAGGAAAAGCTAAATGCAAATAACCAACCTTGGTGTGGGTGAACATAATTGCGCAGCTCCTCCCTACTCTCCACTGTTATCAACAAGTGTTTTAACGAGGGCTGATCCCTGATTAATGCTGATTCCCCTGTGTTTAAGAGCACTCAGTGCAACAGAATGGCAAAGTAAAAACAAACAGATGAGACTACTCCCACGTGGTACCAGAGCGCAGATGGAGACAACTTATAGATAGAGATGTGGAGTTGGCAGAGGCTGCAGTCTGAGCAGGTGTTTGGACCCAGCATGGACATCATGTACATCATGTACTGCCATTTTTAATGGAAACTAGTATGAATTTCTCTGCTGTATCAGAAACGTGCTGTGTGGAAAAACATGCATGTGCACCTCTTATTCAACCAACTTCAAATGTTTTTTGAATGATTAACAGAGTTGATTTAGACATTGTTAAAGTGACAAAAGTAACTCATCAGCAGATGTGGGTTGAAGACACAAATTTGAGAATAACTGTTTTATTGGAGTAACAAAATGCTGAGTGAAACCACGGTCAGAATGTGTGTGTGATTGTCTTAACCCAAAGCAGACTACAATGTGAAGATTGAAAAGCTCTGGCAAATACTTTTCCACACAGATCTAAACGACAACTCAGACTGCAGACGAGTAGTTGTTTAAGGCTTGCTTATCTGCCTTCCTAGTGTGGGCTGGAAATGGTTTCTCTGTGTGAGATGGTCTCTCAATAGTGTTGCTGAAATGCCCTGCTATGATGCTAGGGCACCACCTGATAATACAGTGTCTTCCTACAAGTAGCACTTATCAAGCGTGGAGAATTCTGAAGTGGTAAACAACTTCACACAGACATAAATTTCACATGGAAGGGGAGCGTGGTTACCAAATGTTTTTCTCTTTTAGCTCAAAAACGTTTCGCAAGTAATTTTGGCCAGTAGGAAAAGAGGAAAATAAATGTTAACAAGTTGTGAAATTCGACATCACCGGTCCAAAGACATGAGGATATGAAAATGCAAAATGTTGTTTGAATCATTCTGCAAATCCTTGAAACCCACAAATAAACCCCTAGAGCAATCACAGAGCCTTGGAAAATACATTCTTTTGAAGTTCACTAGGAAAGTAATGGAAGTGCTTCATGGGAAAGAAACCTTTCAAGGATACCCCTTTCTTCCTCCTGCTTCTGAATTGAATTGGTAGCATCCTTGCATTATACATTTCCCATTTTACAGAAGATTGAATTAAAACATCCTTTGTCATCAGAAACATTGCTCAGTTTGTGAAGTGACCAAGGCATGGCTATGAATAATTATGTGAGAGTCAGTGCTCTAAAGTGGCCACAGATTTTCATTAGCGCCTCCAGACAGCAGTGCAGGGAGAGGGGGAGCGAGTCTCTGGGCCTGTCTGTATCAACAGTGATGTATCACACAGCCCTGTGAGTCTTAACCGTTCAATTAGGAGCTCTGCTGAGGCCCAGCCTGTCAGTGGGAAAGACCAGCAGAGAACCGGACAAGATCAAGAGCTGCTTCCTCAAACACACTTCAGGAGCCAGGGCCATCAATCTCCCAGACTGTGACCGGCAGGGTGGCCAAGGGGCAGGACCCCCGCAGAAGCTGGGCCTGGCTCAGAAGGCTGCACAGGTAGGGTCATTCATCCCTATCAGCCAGACTAAAAATGAATAAGCTCATGACCTTCACAGTGGGGAGAGGGGGTTACACCCTGGGCAGGGAGGGGAGAAAAATCTAATTTTCATCAGCATTTCTCTGGACACCAAACAGCATTAGCCTGTGAAAGTGCTGAGGCTAGGTTTGTTTTGTTCCCCGAGCTGGCATCCTAGTACACCATGGGAATGTAGCTGGTTAATGTTGTGAGAAGGGCAATTTGTACAATATCATCAGGCAGTGTTTATGTACATGTTTGCGTTTGAATGCCCACAGTATAGCAGCAATATAATGATCCAAATTTAAGGTGCCACTCTGCTTCACACATGATATCAATCTATGTTGCTGATGAATTAGGAAGCTTGCAGGGACTTTGGAATGAGAATTAAGCTGAATAAACAAGTAGTTACGAAGCTAACCATGTGGCAGGGCAGTTTTCAGCTCTATGTTTGGAGCAAACTATAAATCATATCAATTATTATGACACACAGCTGCTACAAATAGAAAGGGAAGTTAAAGTTTACTTAAACTTGTTATTATTCCATTGGTTCATAGGTGTTATCAGTTTTCTGTTACATGTAATGCTTAAAAGGTATGCGCAGCTCTAATTGTTCCAGGTGCTCACTGTTTAATACATTACTGGGCAAAGAGACAATTTATATTCATATGCCAAAAATTTTAATGAAGATCTATAGGTGGAAACAATGAAAACACAGAGGGCTTTGTCTACTATAGAAAAATAATTACCTAAGTAAAGTGGCAATGATATATGTTGGGCAATTGTAAGCTGCAGTTATTTGCTTCAAATGCAATGAGGCTTTAGAGGAAACACAATGGAGCTTTACCAACAATGGGGCCCTGATGGATATTTATTGTATGCAGGGAGTGATTTGTAAAAATAGGAATCTTTTTGAAATGTTTTGTTTGTTAAAAGTAAATTAGGGATGGTATGAACTCAAATACAACAAGCCCAAGGCAATAATAAAATATATATATATTTTTTTTTTTTAAATGCTGAATGAATGGACTACTTGAACCACTGAATTCCAGTCTCTCTCTCTCTGTTTAATCAAGTGGGGCACTTGTGTTTTCTGTTGTATCAGTCAGTTATTGTGTCGGAACTGTGCAAAGTGCTGACAGTGAAAGTGAACCTTTTTTTTTCCAGTTGTTAGCACTATTAACAGAGATGTTATCATTATTTTTAGATGGTAGCACCTATTGGCCCTGGGATGTAGCTCAGTCACAAACTGAAACACTCACATTTAGCAGGCTGCTGATTCACCACAAAGGAGAGTTAAGTTAGGCCGATTATACACGTGCCACCTACAGGCAAAGAAAGTGTAATTTTAACAGTTGCGCCACCTGCAGGAAACGTATTTTTTATAGCGGCTGTTTTTTCTTTGCGTCTGTATTTTGGGGGTTTTACATTTAAAGATACCATTTAAAATTGTGATTTTTTTCGTTGAAATGTAATAGTAATTACAATAACTAGTTATTGCGTTATCTATGTTGGTTTTTGATTCTATCATCACTATAACCTTATAGCCAGTTCATGGTAACGAAGCTTTCAATATGTCAAGAAGTGTAGGTTTGACTTAAAAAGACACTTGCCCGTGCAGCATATTTCTCATTTGAAAATAAATGGAAACATGACATGGAGATTTCTATGTAGTTCTAGATCTTTTTCTAAGCTTGGGAAAAATCTGTGTGTGCGATACTTTAGTTGTTTAGATGTTACACAGAATACACATCTACTTCTACAACATGATGTATGAATTGGTTTTTAAACCTGTTCATGTGACACTGTGAAACAACATACTGTCTAATTTCCCTAAAATCCCAGTGGTGCTTTTTAAGTAATGGTATTTTTGGCCTCACCAGCACATTTGGTCTTGGCCCTCAGAGGGGGTCCGGGGGCTCCGGTGCCTCCCTCCAGAGGTCTGGTCAGCAGAACACTGATCTCGTACTCTGTGTCTGGATCCAGATGGCCGATCTTGTGTGTGGTCTTGTCTACGGGCTGAAGGTCGTACATGGTGCCAGACACAGTGCGGTATTCCACCTCCCTGTCGATGATCGGGCCGTCCCCATTGATGGAGTTGGCGTTCAACTGGATCCAAAGGTAGGTGGCGCCAACAGCAGTCAGCTGGGGTGGTGCAATTGGCACCGGGGGCTCTGGGGAAACAAAAAGGTTTTTAATTGATGTTAGATAATTCGATTAAATTTTATTTATATAGCGCCATATCATAACAAAGTTATCTCAGGGCACTTTTTCATATAGAGCAGGTCTAGACCGACTCTTTATATTTACAGAGACCCATACTAATATTATAGTGTGTGTGTGTGTGTATATATATATATAAAATGGTGAAATGGTGGAATGTCTTGACAATACTCCCCGTATTAAATTTCTTCTTTAAATTTTATCTGATGACTTTTTCGTAACTGATGGTATTAGCTGTATTTATTTAATCTTGCTTCATATCTTATGTTCTGGATTTGATTTACTTTTATTTTTTTGTTTTGTTTGTAAAGCACTTTGTAACTTTGTTTTGAAAGGTGCTATATAAATAAAGTTATGATTATTTTTAATATAGAAAACCATTGTGTTTTTAATTTGTCCCCCCCCCCAAAAAAAATGGTTGCTCAAGTGAGTTGCTCAAAATCAATTTCTTCTTTTAAACAATCAACCACATCAAAATCCATCTTCATGTTCCCCAATAATCGAGGTATTTAAGAAGAGCCACGTAACAATCAATAGTTCCAGCTTGGTGAGGAATCTCATTATCAGTAGTACACTGACTAAAGTCACCAAGACCTTGGCAAATGATGCTCCTATTGAACAACATATTGATTTCAATCAGAGAACCTCTACGGAAAAGTTGCAAGTAACTGACAACTACTGAAGTTGTCATCTCCCTCGTCTGATTCAGGACCTGGTTTAATCTCTCAACTCATGATTGTTGTGGAATTTTGAAATTCTATTTAAATCATTGATGGGAAAGCCTAAAACACAACTCTACAGTATGTTAACTATGTGGACTATTCTTACTTTTACAACACAATTAACCCTTCTAATTATTTTAGATGTTATGTGCAGATATTGTCATAACCAACTAAATATTTTTGGCAGTGAATGTCTTACAAATACGAATGTTTTGTCTTGACATTTTCAAGAAACATGTAATCCAGTCAGCATTTCCTTTCCACCAAAACATAACTGCTAATACAAAAAAAGCTGCGTATAAATGGGATTTGTAGGAGATGCAGTTCGGGTGTGTATGCTCTGCAAGTTTCACTTCTTCTTGTGAAGAACGAAGTCATTCTATCTGCACAAATCTCCTTAACTGATGTGAAGTGATGTTAGAGGACGCATACAGTATGTGAGTGACGCTGTACGCATTCCTGTCAATGCTTTCACACTATCTCACCGATCAACAGGTGGCGGTAACAAGCCAAGATAAGCTGCAATGTACTAGCAAAGGTAGGGAAGAAGAAGACTGCAAACTAGTAAACATGGACGTAAACAATGCTGGATTTAAAATACTTTTTAAAAATCAGCTTTGCAAATGTTTTACGAGGAAGGAAATGCACTCTAAACATTTGTTAGACCTCAAGGAGTTTGGTGACTAAACACTGAATGTAAACATAACTTTTGCTTGTTAACAGCAAAACTTCACAGGGCCCCTTTAAAGAGACCTGTTCAGTGCAGGTCTCTTTAAAGTGCTGGAGGAAGTATTCAGATATTTTACTTAAATAGCACACTGTACAAACACTCCATTACAAGTAGTCCTGCATTGAAAATGTTACTCAAGTAAAAGTATCTATTGTCAGTATTATTAGAAAAATGTACTTCATTTTCATGTTGTAGCTCACTGAGGAGAAGCTAATTTGAACTATTTTATATACTGTGGATAGTTTAATCTATAACAATGCATCAAATTTTATAGCATCATCATATTTTAAACATTAATTTGTAAGTAATTATAGCTGTCAAATAAATGTAGTGTACTAAGGAGAACAATATTTCCCTCTAAATCGTAGTGGAGTAGAATTAAGTACAGTACATGGGTAAATGTACTTATATTCCTCAATTGTTGTTTAAAAGCAGAGCAAAGGCAGACAAAAAGGATAATTCTGACATTTAATCACTGTGTCCCAATCAGACAAATAATTGCATTTGTTCAGTTGAAACAGTTTCAAAATGTTTTAGCCCTCCACAATACTATCAAAATAACTCAAGAGGTAACTAAGAAATTGTATTTCAATATCAAACTCTTAATACTTTCACACTCAACAGGGCCAGCAGTGTGAGGATAGCTTCACTTGTGTTACAGCCTTTGTGCCAACCAGACTCACTGTACAAATGTCCAGATCTTTCAAAAGGTACAGACCTTCACAAAGAGATTAAAAAGGTACATAAAGAAAACAAATTAAGTCATTTTTAAATAACAGGAAACTGCAATCTTTGGTTAACAAATGAAAGAAAAATATCCACACACTCTATTGTACAAATATTTAATGAAGGTCAGGGCAGTTTTCTCCAAAATTAATAGTAAAACTGTAACACTTGGAAAAAAAAATCTATTTCTGGGCCCTTTGAAACCTTCAGTGTGTCTGTTTGGATTTGTCAGAAATGTAATCTCAAGTTCTTCAATACAAGTTTCTCTCTTTCAGACAAATGTGGTGTTCAGTGACAACCTTGAAGATGACCTTTTCTCCATTATATCACCAATATTTGTGTAATCTTGCTTAAACCTTCTGCCATTTCTGGTTTAATGAGGCGCCTCGAAATGTCAGACAAGTTATTTCAACTGTTGGATATTTTCAGGATTGCATTATTATATAAACATAACATTTGAGGGGAGGTGTTATTAGAAACTTCTAATGTCTATAAGAACAGTTCGACACTTTTACCTTCACTTTTTAAACTCACATTTGACAAAAATGCTCGTTACAGTTACCATTTGTAGGGTCATGTAGGGACAACCGAGCAAGTCCACCTTCACCATCTCACAGTTCTGTCTCCTGGTGCAACTAAAAACCTGCCATTGTCAACAAGAGCTATGACCCACAGCCAAGGCATTGCTTAGGAATCTACCCTTGTCATGCACGACAATAGTTACACGTCCCAGAGGCCACGGTGAGTAGCTCTAATGAGCACACATGTAACAGAATAATGCCATTAGTCGCCTGGCTGCTTCTTATGGAGTTGTCATGGAGAGGGAGAACTCTCCAGGCACATAAGGAGCAGTCTGAGGATTCCTACAGAGAATTGGAGGCTCTCCCTCAGCAGATGGTTACCCCACGGTGACCTCCGTCGCAGGTCCCTGAACTCCCACTAATCCAAGCCTCCAGTGTTGCTGTCAAACATCACCTAAAGCGAACCAGCTAATCCAGCCGGTCCTCTCCTGGACGTACACCTAGTGCAGCAGTGTCTGCGTGCTGGAGCCAGACAGAAGAAGGAGGTGACCCAAAATCTGGCTTCAACCATTGGCTTGTTTTGATGGTATTTTATGGTCTCTTGTTATGTCTTAAAAGGGGTTTAACTGAGTTAAGTGGTAATATGCTCGGATTAATTTAGACAGACAGCAGGCTCACCTTGTAATACCATCCCTCATAGTACGAGGGCATATAAAAAAAAACTGGTACTGTAATACTGTTTGGCATTTGCAATATTTTAAAACATCAAATATGACTAAAATGTATAAAATGGGCTCCCCAATGTTGGTTTCAGAGAACAGAAAACTCAGGTTTTCTTTAGTTGCTTGGCTTTTTGGCTTTTGGCAGATAGAATATACAATTAAAAGACCAGACGTAATTTATTTTATTGCATAGTAAGTATTATTCATTAAAGAA
Source organism: Maccullochella peelii (assembly GCA_002120245.1). Classification (NCBI taxonomy): domain Eukaryota; kingdom Metazoa; phylum Chordata; class Actinopteri; order Centrarchiformes; family Percichthyidae; genus Maccullochella; species Maccullochella peelii. Next base: position 175,874 of record LKNJ01001256.1, on the reverse strand, counting down.
CAAAATTAAAAGTAAGAACTTTGGATTTACTAAAAGTGCAGTTGACAAATCTTCATTTGTCATTTTTAATAAAAAGTGTCATGTGGGTTGTTACCAGATTCTATTGACACATTTGCCAACACACTCATTCTATGATAACACCTTGGGATGCAAAGGACCAAATGGCCCTCAAAATATGACAAAGTTTCTAACTGCTGACTCAGACGTGACTGGTTCACAGGGTGAGAAAGAACAGGAAATTCAGCCAATTAATATCCACTGAAGTTATGATACTGCATCTTATGATTTTCTGGTTTTACCTGGTATTATCACCTTGGACATTTGAATCGGTGTCAGACTGTGGGATTCAAATGTCCATGGTATCAAGCAAGTGCCCTTCAATAATTTAATCAATCTTCCTTTTCTATAGAGAACATGCTTTTTATAGCGCACTCTAATGCATACATGCCACTGCTGCTATTCAAACCTATTTTTGCTGTTATCACTGGACAACATATCTGTAACGACTAAGCAGCATGATGTATTATAGCAATAAGCATTTAATTTAACTTTGAAAAGTTACTGCTTCACAAAAGCAACAGCAGCTTACTGTGATGAAATAATTCCTGTAGGTGCAGTAATCCTCTGTTCAACAGCCATAGCAGACACACTGAAAATAATGGATTACCGGTGTGAAATACACTCAAGTGCTGGAACACTTTAGGATATTAACAACTCAATTCCCACTGTTTAAGCCTCACAAGGCAGCTTCACAGCAGTGGGGCCCTGGAAAGGGCTTCGAAGTGCGCTCCATGCTGGCTGGAGATGGGTGACAACGCGCAGATGACAGTGGCGGCCATACGCGAGGGTCAGCGAGCAGCTGTTGTCGTGATGTTGACCAGACAGGCAAACGGCCTGGCAACAGCTGTGTCCTCCTCTGCTGCAGCACCTGCCTGCCTGCCAGAGCGCAGTCATACAAATGCACACTCATGCACATGCAACGAAAAACACTCACACTGGCATGCACATGGACGTAATGCAGAATGCCATTATTTTTTCAGTCTATAAAATGTCAGAAAATTTTGAAAAATGCTCATCAAAATTTCCCAGAACCCAAGGTGGTGACTTCACGTTGCTTGTTTTGTTAAACCAACAGTCTAAAACCCAAATATATTCAATTAACAATAAGAAAACACAGAGGAAAACAGCAAATCCTCACATTTGACAAGCTGGAACCAGTGAATCTTTGGAAATGTGTTTAATAAATGACAAATGATTAAGCAGCTCTCAAAATTGTCATTTCATTTTCTTTCCACTGACTAATCAATTAATCGACTAATTGTTTCAGCGCTACAAAACATACATAAATAGCACATACTTGCAGACACACACACACACACACACGTCTTGCCATCCATTTGCCATTCACCACACTGAGAGCAACAGTAACAGCTGCCACTCTTCTCTGTTGTTATATTAGTTAGACCTGAGTCTTTATAAATCCTTTGTTCATTTGCCCGTTACATCCACTGAGCCTCCCTTGCTAAGATGCAAGAGGTCCTCATTACGTTGTGCACTCTCCTAATTGGGCTGCTGTGAGTAAAGAATTGATCTGCTCCTGATAAGAGAAGAGGTGGCCACAGGAAAATGACGAGCTTGGCTGGCCGGCCTTCGATTTTTGGTGGCTATTCTCATTAGTGCTGACAAGGCCACACCTCGGTGGCATTGAGTTGGTAACGTGGCCCAGAATACTACGTTGGAGCTCAGCAAGCGCTTTGCAGGCTCCAGGTGATTCTAACCAGGCCAAGAAAGGAGCCAGCCCTTGGACAGGGAGTAATTATCCCCCTTTCAGAACCACTGGCTGCACTATGGGAGAGCCCATCACAAGGGGGGGCACGGGAAAGGGGCTGCACTGGGCCAATCCGTATGGGGCTCTGGAAATGCATGCAGTGCACTTCCACATAGGCACATAAATCTGACTGAATACTGGCATGAAAGGCAGAAGTGATTATCTGGGATAATCAAGCATTCACTCTCCTCATGTTGAAGAAAAAGGCAGTGTATGGTAATGAGGGGTTGGGGGAGAGCAAGCCAGTGTGTGACTGTAGCAGGCTCATAATCCACAGAATCGCTCCATGGTCACTCCTCCAAAAACGAGTCACGGAAGCGGTGAATACACATTTAAGGAGGATTTACGACTCAGACACATTGCTAGGAGGGTTAAGCACTTGTTTTATGACTGGTACGATAAGAGGAGATATCAGCTTTTTTATGTGTGACACTTATAACCGTGAAAACGCCTCTTTTCTTCCTGCGACGAGTTGGCTATGTCGGAGTCATCAAGGTGTGAAATCTCTGCAGAATTTAAAGTGGGATGCATTACAAGATTCAATGAATGCCTGAATCTAGAAAATTACTGTATTTTAAATATTTATGACAAAAGCACTTTACTGGTTTGTCTTGTGTAAAAAAATATATCTAGTAACACACTGAAAGCAGCGATAAGCAAAAATATTGCCATCAAGCGAGTATGTGTAAGTGCGAGGAGGATGTGCGAGTGGTTGTGTTTCTGAATTTATGCACGAGTGTGGTTTCGAGTGCCTCCAGTGTGTCAGTAAATTTTCTTTGAGTACACCACTGAAACCCACTGATACACTCGGGCAGAGAGACTTTATCTCCCTCTTCACTCTGCTGTGTCTGGGCCCGGCCATTCTCGCATGATTGACAGACCTCGATCTGGACAGCCAGGATTAAACCTATCAATCACATAAAGCTTGGAGACAAAAAAAAAAACATCAAAAAAAAAAAATCGGGGCAGTAAATTCAATTGAGAGCACAGGGAGAAAATTGAGGTGAAGAAATATAGAAGGCCATTACCGGGCTATAGGGCTGTAGGAAAGTGAGGCCTTGCAGGATTTAGTTTCAGACGACTCCATAAATTCATATCAAATGACTGCAGGAGTGAAATATCAGTGAGGCTACTGTAAACCCTGGTGCCTCTTGCCTTTGTGATCTTTTAGGTGGAATTGTGCTCAGTCAAGGACAGCCTTTACAGGGAAAGTATTAAAGTCCTCTGGATAACAAATCAACATAAAAAGCTAGTATTTTTAGTATCGCCTTAGAGGACATTTTCATCTACGAACATGCAGCATTTCCTGTTTATCTCCCGTTGACTTTGCTGTATGCATAGAGGTCGTGTGGATGGAAAACATTCCTGCTGTCTGTGCTGTGTTCGTTCAGATAGGCAGTGTTTGTGTTTTTCTCTGCTCTGGGACCAATACTCACGTTTTATGGTTAGTTCCCCATAATTGGACACTCCAACCCCTTTGTCTGAGTGGACGATGCAGCGGTAGCGGCCTGAGTCGCCCTTGGTCGTGTTCTCTACATCGAAAGTGCCTATGAAGCGGCGGTTGTTCCAAGGTTTAGTGGCTTTCATTGGAGCCTCCCGTCCACCGATGCCCTGTTTGGAACCGAGACAAACACACAAGTGAGCCTCCAAAATGGAAAAGTTTAATAAGCAAAGTGGCCTGACCTTGTGTGTTTTGCCTGAACTCTGGTTGAGTGTACTTGTTGTCTGTTCTCGTGCGTTTTTGTTTGTGTCCTATCATTCCCATCGGTTGCTGATAGTAGGAATGCATTTATCACACAGGAATGCACACACACACACGTGCACACACACAAATACACAGTGGGCTCTCCCCAGCTGTCACCCCTCACAGCAGGCAGATGGGGGACATTTGTTCATTAGAAATATTTCTTCATTACTGTCATCGGGGGACTTCACTTAATGTTTGTTTTCCAGCTCCTGTGCTAATGAGGACGTGTTTGTTAAAATGATGGAGTACCTGGCAGAGGACCTTTACCCAGCGTCATGCTCCCACTGATCACATGTGTGACAGTGTGCTTAGCAGCAGAGCCGGCAGGGTTATGTCTGCCAGATGCACTACCTTCGCTGCTCAGAACAAGGTCAATTCAAGACTGCTGTGCAGCTCAGTTGTGCCGGATATAGTACACAGTATCCACAGAGCCAACATCTATATAGGTTAAGACCATACTGCGGTGATCTTAAACAACTGAATATCCCCTGCCTCCCAGACACAGAGGACTCTGGAAATCTGGTGAGCAGATGCAATCTCAAACACAAGGGCACAACAGAGCAACGTGTGAATGTCTTGAATTGAATTTGTCATATGATTTATACAGTAAATTACAAAAAGCAATTTTATTTCCTCATACCAACATTTAAAGTGGATGTAAGGCTGGCAAGCAGGGACCAGCTTTTGGTTCCTAAATGAAGAAAATTGTTTCCATTCTTTGTGTAAGCATGGCACAACATGACAATATTAACATGATTTAACCCCCCATGACGTGCAACATTGCGCTAATCGACGGCCCATGTCTGTTTGCATTAAGTTTATCCCCATGGTAACATAGCTTGAACCATACACTAAACACTATTTCAACAATTACGCACAATTTAATATACCTTGCAAACTGATTTAGAGTTGTGGTTAAACTGCTAACCAGAACTATGTTTGAGGTCTACTGTTTATAGATATGTCTATGTCTGTGGTGTAACAGTTTACAGTTTAAACATGTTTAAAATAACCAAGTACTCCTGCCTCATCATCATCTTATTTTTTCGTTTTTGCTACCCTCTCCCTTTTACCGAGCCATTTGAATCCAAATAATGGGATTTATTGAACAAGCACAATTGTCACAATGTTTAGTGTTGTGGGTTGTTCTGTGATTGATCATCTATTTATATTTTGTTCACCATGTATGTAAGACAACAGTGGTATCCAGATTGCACAAAATGGTTGACAGTTAACAACTGGCTTGATTTTACTTGGATAAAATGTTGATTTGTTAATAATTCCAGTTTTAAAAAAAACTGCTATCCCCTCAAACCAGACATTGATCTTATGTATTTAACATGACATATTGGAGAACGTGCTACACTAAATGGCAAATGCTACATTTCTTATTTCCCATTTAAAGGAGACATAGTCCTGCAGCCTTTTTAGACCTGGTGGCAAAACAGTAGCACTGCTGACTCCGGATCAGAAGATACCATAGTCAGACAATAGGGTCTGTTCTGTAAGACACCTTCATTTCCAGAGGGCCCAGTTCTAATACTGATTCCACCCTCTGATCTAGTCTTTGATCTAGAGTGTAAGTAAAAGGATAAAAATGGGTCTCACCTGAAGCCAGAGGCGGAAATTGTCCCTTTTGCGTCCATTTACGGTGCAGTGAAAAGATGCAGTCTGACCAGCGTTGACCTCCACTCCCTTTATAGTGAGGAAGTGAGGTGTGTTCACTATGAAAAAAGTGCAAATGTTTTTCAGACAGCTGCAAAAGTTACATAGGATTACATGCTGAGATGCAACTTCCCTAAAATGGGTTTGTACTTTATGAGAATGAATCACCAGAACTGGGTGTCAGTCTATGCTCCTGTGTCCACAAATTTCACTTTTACCCACTTGGTAACTCTTGTGCCAAGATTTGTATGCATATGAACTGAGAGAAGTAGGCTTGAATGGATACTGCTCTTTATTAAACTGTCTGATACCCCTCAGTGCCGGAGGACAGCATCGCTTTGTGAGGAACATTCCACCTAAATCCTTAAAATGAGACACCAGAGGCTGATCTTGCACCTACCAAAAACCAATTTCTGCTGTCTCTTAACTGCATCCTTTCATTGATTGAGGGGATTTTTCCAAAAGCATTATTCTCTTTTCCAACTGTGCTCATTAACAGCATGCTCAGACTGGGATAGTCGACAGAAACTAACTTATGTAGAACATTTTTGATTAGTACCACTATTCTGCATAGAAAAATAGGGCAATTCAGTGGAGCGACCTTGATTCGAAACATAACCAAATCTCTAAAGACTTGGCAAAAGCTAATTCTATCACTTTCATCATCAAGACTTTCACTTCTACTTAATATTTTATAATCTTGTCTTTAAACTATACCTCCTTTATAACGTTGTCCTGTCAATCCGTCCAGCGCCAAAAAAGAAATCTATTTTTCTCATCGCTAATGTCTTCTTTAATGGCATAATCACACCTTTGTGCTAAATATTCGACATGGTCATATAAATAGAAAATGAATTGGCTGTGCTCCACTGAGGAGTCGGTCTGATCACTTTGCTTATCACTCAAAGAAACTGCATTGCCACTCAGTGGGTTATTGATCCACTCATACTTTTACGCATTTAAACATTGATCACGTTGCAAGGTGTCATTGATTTACTCAGATACATTTATATGCAACACCAATCGCTATATAAATCCATCTTATTGACATAACATTTGTAGGAATTCAGCTGCTTTCAAATGGTTACCAGGTCATTAGCGCCTAACAATCAGAGCTTGATACTTCAGCTATGAGGGTTAAAGTATAAATCAATTGATGAAAACTCGTGTGGTATTGATTTAGACTTAGACTGTAGAGTGTGAAACCTTCTTAGTATAAACTTAAGGAGTGCCATATGGACTAACATGACTCTCAGTGCTCAAAAGCATAGCAATGAGGAATTCTGAAGAGCCCTCATCCTTGTACTCCCACAGCAGCAGCCCTTCCCAAAAGCCAAAGCAGAAAAATGCTAGTGATTACATGTTCATTAGCTCCGCAGCGTACTCTGAAGTGCTTGTACTTATATTCAGCAAGGGTAGCAGAACTCCGAACATCTGAGAGATGAGATGCTTTAGTGAATATCCTTAAGGGAGGAGAAGCATTGTGGAATCCAAACACAAGCAGCAGCATACTGTATGGTGGTATTTGTTTTTCATCCCTCCTTTTTTTCCTTTTTTTTCCTCAAAGGATAGATTTAATACAGCCACTCCAACATTAAACCCTGAGCACACTTCAGCATGTCAACTGTATGCTCATAAATCTTCAGGGAGCTAGTAGGAGGGAGGTTTACACTTTGGATTGACTGTAGTATACACTTTGAAGGCCTTTTGTTTGACTGGGAGGCCTTGAATAGAACAACGATACAGGTATTTGGGAGGGTGTCATGGAAAGGACAATGACTCTTTGATGATATTCTTTTATGGTGAAGGGAAAAAGGACTTACTGCACTGGTGGCCCTGGACTACGACGTCTTTGATGGCCAGCAAGCCACGCTGCCCTGAGGTTACGGCTTCAAACACAATCTGAGGAGGAGAGAGGAGACTCATAACACCAATGATAAATGGGCACATCTCTTCAAATGGCACTTGAGTGAGACTGCCCGTGTGCACCGAGAAGTCCAGTTCCTGCTAATGCAATCTGCTCTTAGCTGGGCTGCTGCTGGTCACACAGCTGCAGGCCACTGACATTATTTCAACAATATGTCACAGTTGATAGGTGTTTTGACATGCAAGTGTTAAATTAAGTTTGAGCCTTTAGCACACAGTCTGTATGGGGGGGGGGGTGAGACACCTAACATCACAATAATGTTTAAGGGGTCAATACACCCAAATGTCACTTCTCACTGACCGCTATCTCATCATTTGAGTTTAGTTGTCCAGGTGCTGAGATTTTTGCCCTCACCCCAAAACAATGTGGGTGAAAGGAATTTTGTTTGTGCATTCAATAATGACATTGTGATAGGTTTGGAAAGATGGAAATGTCTTGGCTGGTACAGACTTCTGACTTCAGACGAAATCTGTTGCTAGGGAACATCCGTAACGCTGTCAAATCCAAAGCAATCAAATATGTAAACAGGAAGTCACTGTAGCATCACAAGCTGTGACATAGAGTAACTTCCAAATCTAATAGCTTTAGGAAACCAAGTGCTAAACTTATCCGGCAATCCTTAAACATAAGTGTGACTGTGTTTTATTTATACATGCAAACATTGGAGAAATACGAGTTTTTCGGAGTTAGCATTATTTATGTAGAGTGAGGGTGAAATAACAGATTTAGCTAACCTAACCAGTGTTATGGGTTGGTTCACTTAGGCTAAATTTAAATGTATGAACAGCTGGTGCAAGTGGCTCCTGGCTGCTCTGGATAATCCACAGACCTCACTGTCAACTATTTATTTATTGTTGACAGTATTGTTGCCACTACTTTCTATTAAAGTCTCTGTAAAACTAAATCTCAGAGGGTAGAAATCTCAAAACCTGAAAAAATTAAACCAAAACTATCAGCATGGATAGATGCCACTAGAGGTAAGTGTGAACCTCTGCTTTTTTTCTACTGCATTTCACAGTTGCTCTGTGTCTAGTGTTACTTGGTTGACATGTTTGTTGCTATCTCTGACAACATAAAATCTGAAATCAAGTACAACTGTGCTGTGTAGGACTAACATGAGCCTATTTTAAGGACCAAGTTCTCCTGCAAAACAAATGGTCCTAAGCCCTGACAGAGGGCGTGTCCCAGCAGAATGTCAGAGTTATGTACTCGCTGGTCTACAGTGTGATAAAAAGGGAAACAGAATGCCAGTCCCTTCCAAAACCCAGGGTGTGGTGCAGAGACCCATTACACCACACACTCTCAGACTACACATGTTTTGCATGCCATTATTCCCTAAATATAAGCCTATATCTTCCAGTGAATGGTATATATTAATGGGTATGTTCCGTATATGGTGTCACCCAGAAACTTATGTCTTGCTAGTCGTAGCTAGGCTGCACACACATACATCTCTGAGATTCCTTTTGTAGCCTAGGAATGTGGAGGCGGATATAGTTACCATTGTCATCTGGGAGGCAGGATGCCTTCAGATAAGGCTGTCTAATTATAAATTTCTTTTTTTGTCTCATGAAATATGAAAGTGAATGTCTCGGGTGCCAATTATGGCCTCATTACAGGCTAATTTAAAGGAAATTAAAAGGCCAACCACTCCATATATTGCCACCAGACAAATGAACTAGCCCCCACTCTTTAATTGAAATCCTTTGTTTGTGCAACAGACATCAGTCAGCCTGCCTAATAGCTGTGATATAATTGATTCCAACATCAATGATAGTGCAGTGCATAATTGGGCCTGACCCACAGAGTATGTGGTATTCACATGGAACAAAAGCTGTTGATGTCACGGGAAAGTTCACCATTCTCATTTGTCAGAGAGACAGACAGTGAACCCAACATTCAATGTCTACATCACCGCACTAGCTATGCCTAAGGGACTTGGCTAAGTACTACATTACAGCAGGATTGATTAGCTCTGCCATAGGGTCTACTGTACTGAAATCAAGATAGATAGGACGTTTGGGTTTTTCTCTCTCATTGGTGCACCGCTGCATATCAGGATAAATAATGAGTGCTCATCTTATGCACAAAGTACATATTTTGGGAAGAATGTGCAGAACATGTTTAGATTGTGCATTACATTTACTGAAAATTATAGTTTTTTTTCCACACTGTTTTGGAAATGCATGACAATCTCAATTAAAAGTTTTAAGGATGACCTGTCAGAAGAGTAATTATCAAAGGCTGAAAGGCTCATGATGACTAAAAGCCTTACCGCTAATTAAAAAATAATTTCCAAGTATCAGGTGGCTTCCCTTTGACAATTGCGTAGGTTACTTTGCAATTAAAGATACCTATAATTAGTGCTATGTTGTTAATTAGTGACAATTTCAAGCATTTGTCTCTTGTCTTTTCTTGAGAGTGGTACTAAGATCATTAGCATCCTTACATTTACCCATGTTGTCAGTTTGGGGCTGGAACAATTACAAACAGAGACAGACCTTCCGTTGGGATTTGAAAGGCAACAGATGTTGGGAATTTCCCTGAACACACTGACATAATATGTCATTTTGGGCCTAAACACTCACCTTACAGGTGATTTGCTGAAACACACCACGGACGGCATGTCAAAATGTTCAACCGTCACTGAACTTCACTTAGAATTCAAAAGCAACACACCGTTTTGTTTAAAGGTGTAGACTGGTTCGTGGCATTGAACAAGCAGTTGAAGTCAAAGCATCTGAACTTCACAAATATAAGCTGAGCAGAACGTTTTATTTCTTAATTTCAAAATGGAGTCAATGATGGTTAGCGCTTAGACTTGTGGTCTGCATTTCGTTTCAGCAACCTGTGCCTCTATTACACACAGACTCCTTCAATCTGTAAGTGTCTTGAGCCAAACTAAAAACATTTGACCAGACTGGCTTTGCATCATTATGTCACACAAGGGTCACCATCCTGTCAACAGCGAGCAGTGACTATTAGTGGTAGCTGCAGCACAGTCTGTCCTTCTCGACAAGCTGCCTTCCCCCTCTTCTCGCTTTCTTTTGTCCATGTGCCTCTCATTAAGGCTCCTACAGTATCTTGCATTCAGCAGTGAGGAGCTCAGCGGTGTCCCTTGTTAACCAAGTTATCAGGGTGGCTATGACCAGCAGGCAGGAGGACTCCCCTCAGCTTCACTGACCAGCTCTGCCAGGCCATAATGAAATAATTCACCAAAGGACCGTCTCCCATTGGGAGGTTAAGGGGTCTCTCTGCATCAATTAACATTTGGTGAACTCGTGGAACAAGCCCGGCGAGGACTAATAGCCAGGCAAGTGTGAAATCACCTTGCGCTGGACAGCAGTCATGTGCATTGGTAAGTGAAAATGAGCTTTCAGAATTGGAAAAAGAGAACTGGCTCAGATTGAAGGGAGAGAGAACAGATTACCATGGATACCAAGGTAGTCCCAGAAATCAATAATCTTAGGTGCTTTGAATGGGCTATTGTGCGATTGTTTGGACCTTCTCAAATAATACATTTGTCTTGCTCCACCCAGTGAACAGGCTTTAATGACTTTGGCTTCACTATAAAGGCTGCTTACAATGAGCAACCTAGTTCTGTGATGAGACATTATGCAAAAGAGACCTGGATTCAGACTACACTTCCTCACCTGGTAGAAGTTGGGCCAGTAGGTGCTGATGGCCAGCTCTACCTGCCCCCAGGAGCGAGTGGCTGGACCTGACACGTTCCAAACGGGCATCCCCATGGGACTGTTGTTCTCTTTGATATAGACATTTAGGTGACCTGGGTGGCTGTTGTCCCTGCCTCCGATATAGTAGTGGAAGGTAACGCAGTGGGTGTCATTCTCCCTCAGCTGCGGTGTCAGTAGTAAGGCCTTCTGCCCTGCAAAGCGTCCTGACGTGTTCACCATCATGAACGCTGAACCTGCAACATGGACAAGAGTTTTATATCATGAGTTGAGCAGGTTTTATCCAACCAGCAGTTCAAACAGTGTCAGGCAAATGGATGTTCGTGGAATAGTCATAACCATACAGTGTAATATATATATATATGTATTTGATCATGATTTATCTCTGGCAACATAACTTGGATCTGTTGGTGTTTAGAGTACAGAAAGATCCCCAAGACAAGAATCAGATTATTATTAGCAATCAGGTCCTTAGGTTTAACAGTAACTAAATAGAAGGCCTAATCTAAAGAGTACGCAGTAAGCAGGTAAATGACTGTGCTGAGACATTTCCTATTAGCGCTGATAATTCTAGCATGTGACCCTTAATGAGAAAATGCTCTTATCTTTGGATTGACAGAAACTCTTTAATCATTATCATTCATCAAAATACAAAGACAAAAAAAGACTAATCCTACAAATGCTGGAAGTTTAAGAAGAGTGTTTTTTTCCCCTTCAATGACAGAGAGAAGGAAAATGATGAAAAATCAATAAGTTAAAATCTATTTGCCAACCAAGCCCCATTTAGATTTTATCGCTTTGGTTCAATATTAAAGGTTAATCTAATTCTCTCCCTTCTTTCCAATAAAACACAAGTGAGAATTATTATATTGGCAAACTTTCAAGGAGATGCAGAACACATTCTATTTGTCATCATCCTATTTAGCTTGGCTTGGTAATGAGATGGCACAAATCGTAACAGCATTTGAGACACAGCCAAAACGACTCAGTTTATGTTGAAATACATCTTTTTGTAAGTGTGGTAATGATCGGAAGGAACATTTTGCTTAGAGGTGAGACAAACAACCTGTTAGCAAAAAGCTCTGCTCTCCTGCATGTGAGGCAGAGCTGAACCCACAGTGAATGTGAATCTTTGTCATTAAATTTAACATCTGGTGATTCACTCAGATATGGTGTTAAAAAGGGTGAATAACATCAACTAAATCAGCAGGCTTGGTCCCCGAGTGTGTCAGCCAAACAGCCTCTGACAAAACCCTATTTGTTCCATCAATGACTCGAGCTTGCCCACTTGTCTTGTTGTGCTGCACTTGTAACGCTCACCAATTCCATCTGTCTCAAGCTTCAGATAACGAGTGGGGGTTCTGTTATGTTTACACTATGAAACAGGAGGAGAGGGAGCAGAGGAGGAGGAGGAGGAGCAGTGAGTTGTGATGACACCGAGTCAGCCTCCTCGGCTTTGTTTGTCAGGTAGTAGCAAGTTGTTATTTTAAAGGATCTTAACATGGTTTGGGTCATATGAGCATCGTATCTTAGGGGGGGCTGTATTTTAATATGAACTCATAATAACTCTCCCACACATAAGTGAACATGCATGTTAAGTGTACATGGTCCACATTCGATTGCAGATCACGTGGACCACATGGGCCACAAGTGGATTACAAAATATGTGCGCTGTATATCTATAATAAACTGAGACTTACATTTGGCTCTGACCAATTCTCATTGGTCAAGAAAAAATAACTTGACAGAATATATTTAAACAATATATTATAATAATTATGAAATTGAAAGTGTATTGTTGACCTTGGAAACCTTGGAAAAAATTGTAACTCAAGGTCCACTTACTAGCTTTTTCCAGAGCTTTCAACTACATCTGATGGTCTTTGTCAATGAGCTAGCTCAATTGTCATGGAGGTATCTCAGTTGTCATCGCATGACTTAAGCGTGGAACTTCAGAACTACGGAACCGTCTCCCTGACAACTGAGCAGTTCCAACATTCCGTACTTGGATCACATGATGACAACTGAGAAATCGCCATGACAACTGAGCAAACTCTATCCACTGAGGAAGACTATGAGATGCGGCTGAAAGCTCAGAAAAAGCTAGTCTTTTTAAAAATAAAAAAATAGATAAAACAGTGTGAATGTGTTTTTGTTCAATCACGTGTGGCTTCACTGGTATGTTTGTGGTTTCACTATAAGTGTGTGAGCATTAAAGTTTGAGTCATACAAGGCTACATACATCATTTCTCCCTGTGTTTACTGTAATAAAAGGCACTTTTACAAGTTGTGATTAGCTATTTCTGATCGTGGCTTTCCTGTGTTATAGATTTTCCTGCACAGCATGATCACTCTGTCATGATTCACTATTGTGAGTAGCACACTGCTGTTCTCCCAGAGCTTTTTAATGTATTATTCACTTTCAGTTTGTCTCTGATTCAAATGATGAGGCTAATTATTTCTGAGGCTGTGCAAAAAGTTGTGTAAGGTACATGTAGGGCAGGAGAGGAGTCGACTTTGAGACACTTGTTTGTCCAACCTCAATCAGGTGCCTCTCTATGAGGGCTCCGAGGTCTCTTTAATAACATTCAGCCATCTGCTCAGGTGCCCAGGACATTTTTGTTGTTTCCCTTTGAGGTATCAGCAACTCTTGGTGTGATGTGAACCAGCACTAACAATCAGTTGATGAATAGTTCAGTTGTAGCTCATGTTACAAAGACAAAGATGCAGGCACCACTTCTTTGCTCTATGATTAAAACAGGCTGTTTACTTTTCATTTGAAACAGCCACGTTGTGACAGTGTTGCACAGGAGATTTATGCACAGCAGTGCTCTTTGTTGGTAATTAAAGACGAAAATATCAGATCCCTCAAGCGGCATTTGTACATTTTTTACAACCATGTTAATGTAATATTAATAAAACAATAGGTACTCTTTGTAAGAAGTCACTTCTTGTTTTATTAAAGCTTCAGGCAGTGGCCGTTAGTATTAAAGTGCAATCATTTGATAGAAATACATGTAAATATTAGAACATTTCTTCCTCACTACCAGCCAGGTTGCAGGACTGTAGCAACGAGGCAGTGAAATTCCTGTCACCAAATTCGAGGCCTACAAATCATCTTGATATGGGTCAGTGAACCTGAACACAACAAGGGTAAAAAAAAGTCTTTCCTTTGCTCATTATTTGACCACCATAAAACATAAGAATACAATATTTCGAGTGACAGTGCACTGCCTCATCGTGCTGCCATTGTCACTGTCTAACAGAAGTGAAGAAGATGACAGGAAAACACTGATTGTCATTCAGTTTCTATGCTCTTAGAGCCTAATGACCACATACTCTGCAGGACCTGCTGCACCATGACAAGCTAATTAGCCAGCGAGACTAAGAGCAAATTATAATGACACTGTGTTAGTGCTGTGCTAATGTGCTAGTGATGCACAGGGGTGTTTTCTCTCCCTCTCTTCTTCTTTCTCTATCTCTTTTGCCTTAACAATGGCGTGTTCAAGACCAATTAAAAATATAGAGCTCTCTGCACACTCAAGGCCTGTCTCTGCAACTCTGTAAAGGCCAGGGCTCGGCTATTGTCTAAGGTATTCAGAGGAACAGATTTATTATTATTCCAATGTAGGCCACCTTCACCTTCCATTACAATGATGGCTGAACATGAAGAACATGGAGACTGGTATGAAAAATGAATTTGTAAAAGATGAAGTGTTCCTGCTGCAGATGCTACATACATTTGTGTTGCTGTTTTTCAGAAGTGAAGGGCACACAGCTGAAATAAAATGACTTTCATTATACTAGGATATTTTAGACATTATGTTAATAATGTCTAAAAAGGACATTGTGCCTGAGTGAGGGTTGTTACACAGAAAACCTAAACCATTCATTGATTATCAGACAAACCATTGTCAGAGGTCATAAATGAGAAGGTCTCACAAAAAAGGTTCACATTTGGTCATGACCCAAACAAGCTTAGACCAATTTCAGTGAATTTCTGTCAAGTGTTGATTAAAGGGGAACTCCATGGTAAAAAGTTGTCTAAAGCCTATTGAGGCTCCAAAGGGAGCTGCATGAAATCTGATAAATTGCCTCACACGATGTCACATGAGTCTGCGTCAGTTGGGGCTGAAGACTACGATTTTGAAAATGAAAAAAATTTGGGGGTGTGGAAGAAGTTAGAAAGAAGTGAGCTTACAGGTCTCTGTAGCCTGCTACTCATCTCTGCTATATTAGCAGCTGCTAGCATAACAAACCTGCACTGTCGGCTGTCAAACTGCATTGTAATGTGGGCACCAGGTTTTGACAAGGAAGAAAAATGTGTGGAATAAAAAGACTATGATTCTGCCATATGGGTTTACTTTATTTTTAACTGTCCATTCTTTTGAGAAAAAAACATCCAAAAGTCACTAATTGGCTATTAAAAAACAAAAAAAAAACAAAATTCATGTGGTATTTTCTCTGAAAGTCAAACTAAGAACAAACACAATAAACCATTATGACTGGTAAGCATCGCTGAGGTTGTATGCGATCTAACAAATGTTTTCTACTAGGATAAATACTTTTCCAGCATGTGTTAACCCACAATCCAAGCAATCCAAAATAACAGCTTTAGTGGTTTAATGGTATAATGAGCCATACAGAGAGAACCATGGACATATTCCAGGGGAAGGCTTCCATCAGGTTAATCCTTTGGCCTGTCAGCTCACTCGCACCGGCAGAGCAGTTGGGAGTTGGTCACAGCTTGTCACTCCATATGGGAAAACAAGTTCCTTCAGCTAAGAGCAGAAGCTGGTGACAAACTGATAATCACTAAAGAACTAAAAACTTTAATTGCATGGTTTCCTAGCAGCTAATCATTCAATACAATAACTTTTTGGTGGCCGCCAGAACCCTGGTATTTCTATCGAAGTAATGGGTCTTGTGCATTAAAGCTAATTTTTCTGAGCATAACTACTCTGACATTATCCTGAGGAAACAGGCAAAAAATAATGACCATAATCCATTGGAAGACTTACAAAATTATATACAATATGAAATCCTGCTTTTATGAAGCAATCAAACTCAATTTAGAAATGACAGCTTTTCAGGAAGTCTACTTTCTTTAGAGTCTCTCTGTTTTTGTAGAAAGCAGATGGAGGTTCAGGGTTGGTGGAGAAGTAGACAGAGAACAGTAACCAGAGACAAATGTCAGACGAATCCTATTAACCCTTTTCTATTGCATTCAAGCTTCCTTGTTTGACTCTAACTCTGAAGACACTACTAGTCCAAAAAGACTGACCAGTATCCAATGTATGAATATGATTTTCCTTAAAAAAGACACATGATTGTAGAAATAACACCCAAGTAACCAAATAAATGCACTGCACAGTAGGGATACATTTAGAGGGTTGGTTACACAGTTTTTCAAGCAGAAAAGAAATGAAGTAGCAAAATACCACGAGTTGGTTTAGTGGCTATATTTATACATTGTCTTTTTTCCTTTGGTTCCTTGTCTTAAAAAGGTAGGGAATACAGTCTGATATAATTTAGTTCACACAAATAGGGTACTGTCTAATCCTAATCATCAAAGTCTATAGGTTGGAAGTATTTAGATTAATTGTGAGTTGAGTGATGGTCTGAGCAGAGGATATAATTTGCAGTAATGACTAGCGCTCATTATTTCTCCTCCATTCAGGTCCTGAACTCTGTGAAAATCATTATGTGGGGGAAATCAGAATGAAGGAACGCTCTTTAAACCCAAACCCTCCAGGTCTCATTTGCTAATAAAATTCACAGAGGTCACCACCGCAGAAAAGCACGGCCGCCGCTTCGGAAATGTCAATGAAGACAGGGCTATTCTCACTGTCTGCCACCAATCAAAAATGCTCTCGCTGTGAGGGTTAGGCTGTTAATGTGAACAGCCGTGGCCTCCACTCAATTTTCCAGAACTTTCCCTGTGTCCTTTGAAACATGAAAGGGGCCTGATAAAGTAACACTGAATAAGTTTGGGCTCTCCATATGAAGGACCTGCCAGGTTTCTTTGACAGTGTCAAACAGTTTCACCCAAAACCATCCATCATGCGGACCACGTTGCAGCCCTGTCATTTTAGTCAGGTGGAACAGCTGACCCTTATTATGTTTCATGGCAGCATCCTTTGTTGCTGCATGTCAATCAACACATTTCCTAATGGCTTAATATGTCATCTTAATATGCAGTACGCACTATTGGCACTCCACTGCAATAAATGGGTCATATAATGGCCCATTTGCCTGATACAAACCCATTACACAACAGACAGTGTTCACGTGAGTCACCTAACTGCATCATTAGCCTTAATTGTACATAACATGCACACTAATGGGAAAAGAGACAGTATGCAAATATGTCCTCCATCATGACAGTACAGTGTGCTGCTGCCATAATCTTGTTTATAGTAATGGGTGCAATCCTGCTTGCTCAGACCACAGTACACTTCTTCACCCCACCAACACAAAAATCGCAGTCTGTTATCCCCAGAAATTAATACACAAAGTGATTATTCATAATTTGCTGTTCTGTTTCGTCCCCTAATCATATAATGGGGTTTCTCCTTAACCTCGCAACCTTGTCAACACTGTGCAAGGTGTGATTTTCACACAAAGTTGTGAATGGCTCAAAAGCAATTAGCTTATTTTCACAAGACGGGGCCCCTCCCTCAACAGCAAATCCCATCTTTTGCTGATGTGATTTAAATTCTGATTAAATTTCTGACGTCCTTCAGTCAGTGGGTGTTCTCTCCTCTCATATTATAAGTGGCTAGCCTTCTCCTCTTTCATTTGAACAGCACATACCGCGCCATAAACAACACTGGTTGTCCAGGTAAGGCGGAGGGGCTTTGTCAATTCATTACCTCCTGATTGAAATGGTCAAAAAGGTGAACAGTTTGCCTTTTAAAATGATCTGTCTTATCCATATGCAGTAGCCACACTCTAAGAAATGCACCCTTCTGAGTTCAAGAGTGAGCTGCATTTGCATGAATGCATTATGAACCTGACAAGAAAGAACCAGAAGGATTCTGCCAATCCTTCACTATTGTCTAGGTGTCATTATCGACCAAGTGCGCGCTATCAAAACAAAGACCCTGTGCAACAGACAGACAAAAACATTCAATTTCTCTCCCACAACATATTTAGAGCAGACATTAAGAATACAACAATAAGTCATTTAGCTGGAGCTGCATTTGCTATTGTGCCTAGCATAATACAAAAACCCTAATTAATCTCAGTTAGAGGACCTTCTTTCTCCTCCTCCTCTTGCCATTATTCCCCAGAACGAGTCTCAGGGGAGAGCCAGGGAGCAGCAGCCAACATCCATGACACCATCAGAGAAGAGGCAGCCTCTGTACCAGCTGGGGCTCACTAAAAACAGCTTCCTTCTTAATGGCATCTGGACACCCCCTGCAGCACCACTCTGCAAAGTTCCTTACCAAGTCAGCTTCATCCATTCTTCTCTGAGACAACTGCGCCATGTTGGAGAACTTATAACAGCAGAGAGATGATATAAATGTCTTTTATTGTCTTTATATACATGTATATAAGTGTGGTAATTTTCTCTTCAAATAATATGCAATCAAGGCCAACATCTGACTCTGACAGAAGTGTGTCCAGCTCCATTCTCCAAAGCTGAATTGAGTGTTGTCTTGGCTGAGATGGTTTTATTATCATTGTCCAGGACAGATGAGGCTTGTTGGTAATAACAGGACTGACAGTGACAGTTCTGCCGGGGGTTTTTCCAGTTGGCTTGGGAGAGGGAACACACTGGGGAGTGCCCAAGCAGAGCCTCAAAACTGGGCTGAGCCACCCTAAAGGAGCCAAAGCATGCAATCAGAGCTGTGCGGAGGGATAAACAAGACTACTCTCCATGCAGACATAGCAATTAGGTAGGGAGCGGATTGTCGTAAACAACCAAGAGTTTCAGGCACTGCTCGTCTCTTCTTCGTGTGACCAGAGGGCTTGTTTTCCTTGTTGCGTTTCATTTCACTTTTCCGTTTTGGTACTCTTTTATTTACATGTTGGAATGGACTCGGGCCAGTTTGGTCTTTGGTTCCAGTATGCGCTTCGTAGGATGAAGAAGAGTCCTCGGTGGGCTGACATCAAATTCTGCACAAGGTCTCTCATGAGTGTGTTCTCTACATTTACCACACTGACACAGCACATTAAATCAGGATGTTTCCTATTGATTTCATAAGCCTTTGATACATGTTTTTGCAGGCAGATAATAGATGTGCAGATTTCAGGTCTGAATGTTTTTAACCTTAAATAAAAACAAGAAATCATGTTATTGCATAATGAACTTGACTTTTTATATTTAAAGAACTCAGGTCTAGGTCAAATGTTCATATTGACAACTTCTTCTATTGGCAGTTGAGTGACAGTTACAGTATCTAATTACAAAAACTAGAGTTTGAACCCAACAGACAAGAACGCCAATGCTGGACGATTCTGGAAAACTTTAGATTACGTTTAAGGACATCTTTTTTTTTTCCTTTTTACATCCAGTGCCAACATTTTTTAAATTCTCCCTTTCTACAATATCTGCGCATGGCAGCTACAACATGGTTATGGTTGGGAAAGATTGTCGTCATGGCAATAAACTATGGTTGAGGTAAGGTTAGGGTTAGACAACTAGAACACTTGGTTAAAGTTAGGGAAAGATTGTAGTTACAGTTAATAAAAAGGTAAATGTTAATTGCAGGTCTGTGACAGAACAACCAACTCCAAAAACGTCATGCTACACCACTCTGACCTCCACAGCCCTACTTTCCACCTCACTACATTAAAGGCAAACTACTTCCTGCATTGGCACTGAACATTGACCTTGGATGTAAATCATAAAGGTGCAGAATCGTCCAAAATTTCAAGGGATACTGGGATTAGATTTTACAGGAAAGCTAATGTTTAAACCTCTAGAAGGATCTGATTTGCTCTGAAAATTCAGCCAAGGCAGAGAAGGTTTTAATTATTATTTAAATCATACATTCACATTGGCATTAAGAACGCCCCTATTTGGGCAGATACTGTTTACTACCAATTTTAAACGCTCCTTATTTGGACAGATATCGTCTACTACCAATTTTAAAAGTGTTTGAGGTAGTAATGCCTTCTGTTTGGAACAATCTGTTCTGTGAGTATGATAAGGTCGTTTTGTGAAGATTCATAAGTACAGGTTGAGAGTGAGACAGCAATCAGAGGTGAGATAGCTTTTCCACCAGCGTGGCTTTCATCTAAATGCATTTCTACCCATCAACCCCCTCTCCAGTAGCCCTAAAACAATTTCAGCCTTCAAGTACACTACATTTCTCTCACATCTCTTTCAATGCGGTCAAAGAGGAGACATTACAATTTCGCACGGCAGGTTGAGTGCTCACACTGAGAAATGGAGAAAGAGCTGCAACCTGTTAATTACGCACAATTCATGACGCATAGGTAGAAAACAAGCCTATGTGAAGTGTACTCAGACTAGGAGCACAATCAGGGACACCTCTTAACCAGACATGGGATTTTAATCAGATATGTTAAATTTAGACCATGCGCGAGGTGTTAATTTGTAGGTCAAGGCTTTTCCAGATCTCGCCGTAACCTTTGCCCAGCCTCCATGTGTCCTGACATTAATCAATTGCGATAGAAAAAGTAGACACTTCCCCCTCCCCATGGAAAGTAATTTCTCTGGGGTGGCTCAACACACATCCTGATGTACACACAAACAGGTCTGGGCACTGGCTGCTTAAAATTAGAGAGGGCCTGCTAATTAATTCCCCCTCTGTCACTGGGGGGGCTCAGTGCAATCTATCTGTGATGCAGCCTTTGTGAGATTAGGCGTCAGATAGGGGAGGAAAACAATATCCATTAGTTTGTAACGCTACCTTTGTTATAACACAAAGAAGAAAAAAAAAACGTCATTCCATTAGTTTAATTCCTTAGGTGCCTTCTGCTCAGTGGCGGTGATATCTCTGCATTTCAAATCAAATGAAAAGCGATCAATGGAACATTAAAGAGACAAATTGTGTGCGACAGACACAAAATGCAGGGAAAGCATTTTAATGAATTTCAATATGTGGCTGACGAAAAAGACTTCTTTAATTAAAATGGATTTGAGTACTTTTACATCAAATGTCACTTTTGTTTCAGTTCATGTGACTGTCCCAAAGGTCCTGTGCAGGAGATACTCATGAGGAAAGAAGTTGCATTAACATCTCAAATTGATATTAAAAGAAAAGAAAGTACTGAAGAATGTAGAAGTATTCTTTTCTCTTTAAAGTTTATGCTTACAAGATCTAACGGTAGTACATAAACATATAAGCTGTAATCAATATGTATTAGTCTCTAATACTAAGTTGTTTACATGCAGGCTTACAGTATATTCTAATTATAGTCAGACTTATAACCCAATCAGAAAAATGTCTCATGTAAACACCTAAATCATCAGACTGAACTGGCCATTCGGAGATAAATTTAATTCAGTGGAAAAAACATAACATAAAAACTTGTCATGTAAATGCTCTGTCAAATTAGTCGCATGCTAGGGATATTTATAATCGTTGTGCGTATATCTTGCCCACTTGAGCCAAGTAATATTTACTATTTTCGAAGATACTCTTAATCATGGCGGATGTCATGGATGGCTCATCTTCTCCCATGTCATAAGGAGGAGTAGCATATTCTGATGGTCTTTCATAAATGGAGCCACTGCGTTGTACGATGGGGTCAAAATGCTAAAATAAATAAATAAATATATATATATATATATAAATAATAGTGTCCATTTTTTAATCTGATATGTTTTTCTTCACCGTCTTGAATACCTTTTTAACAAGTGGGATCTCCCTTTTTAGAAAAATTATATTCCTTTGTGTAAAAATAATCTATTTTCAGACAGTGTCAAATGTGCACACCGTTGTAATGATGTATTCTTGGTATAGTGATGGAATCATCATTTCTCCTCTTCAGTGTCACCATCCTTACCTGAGGGCATCCATGGATCTGATGAAGGCTTCTCTCTGGTATTGGCCTGCTCCCAGTCAAGGTCATCATCTCTTCCTTGGCTGTACCCACATGCTGCCAGCGGCTTCTCAAAGTTACAATCGCCTGTGACAAAAGGAAGAAATTTATATGGTTATACAGTTTTTCCATTAACTTGCTCCTCAAATGAATGAATATATAAATTAAATTCTCCTCTTTTTTTCCCCAGCGGTATTCATAATGCAATATGCCAGACAATGAGATGCATTTAAGTGAGACAGAGTGAAGGATTACTGTAGTAGGCGAGGCACAACATACATTACCATCATTAGCAACACGGCAGTCCAATTTTACAATGACAAGTATGAAGTGTCCAAACTCCATCATCGTTAGGCATTATGTTCCAAAACTGCACCACCATCAGGGATAAATTGATTTATTTTCCTTGCCAGTCACAGAACTTTGCTGTTCATGCGCCCTTACTCCACAGAGCCACTCTAATCCTTTTTACAAGCTGCTTGCAAAATGACAGCAAGCAACCATTAGGGCCAGGCTTCAACCAGGCTTGGCGTTTGATCGATTAATACAAATACCCCTTTATTCCTCACACCTTAAAGGCCACACAGGGAATGTGAGAGTTGAGCTTTTTTCCCCCCAAAGTGCCTTTCAATCCACTCATAAATCTACAAAAAAGGCATGTCAGAACAATGTGTGGCTGGAAAGGAGTTCATATCGAGTAAAAAAAAAGTGAAACGTAAAGGTTGCTTTTACACGGTGGGAGGTCGCTTTCAGAGGAGGCAGATAACTTAGAGAAGAATTCATATTATGCTGCTCCAGATACATGATTACATTGGTTCTATGGCGATAACAGATGTACAGTATATTATCCTGCTTCTTGCCAGAAATGAATCCAAATGTTGAGTCTGAAAATGTTTGCTTGCACATTGCTAATACGTTTCTAAACACAGATGACATACAAATTTTATTGCCTCTTGGAATGTCCTTTGAGCCAGAATCTATGCCAGGCCAAAACCAATATCTCATCCCTTACAAGCTGCCTCTGACATTCTGCTGCATAAAGGCTACAAGCTGGGGTTTTTGTTTTCCCATTTATCTCTCTGGTGACATTTACAGTACACGTGCAAATGAGTGGCCAAACGAGGAGAACACGGGATAATTAATATCCAGCTCCATAGGGCAGCTGCTAATGATATATTTGTCGCTTTGTCTGTTTTTTGAGGGGGTGGACATAGAAAAGGGAGTGATTTCCAAAGTATCAGAGGTAAAACGCAATTAAGTACATCTACTCAAGTACTGTACTTTAGTACAGTTTTGAGGTTCTTGTACTTTGAGTAATTTCACTTGATGCTACTTTATACTTATTTTCCACTACATCTATTTGACAGTTTTAGTAACTGTAACTTTGCAGATTCAGATTATTAACACAAAATACAATCAACAAATTTATGATTTTTATAGGTTAGTAAAACTACCCAGCAATATTTAAAGCAGTTAAAATTGGCCCCACCTTTACCAGCTGCAACATTAAAGCGATCCTTATACACTGAAGCATCAATAATTATAAATCAATAATATACTGTGATTATAATGTATTATTCATAATCTGCATAATGACTACTTTTACTTGAAGTGTACTTTGATGCTAATACTTATATAGCAACATTTTGAATGCATGACTTTCACTTGTATCAGAGCATTATTACACTGTGGTATTGCTATTTTTACTTAAGTATGAAGTATGTCTTGCACCATTGTTAAGACCTTTGTAACTCAGTTTCGAAAGTACAGTACAGGAGAAAGCTCTATGTTGATATTCAGAAGCATGGACATACAGAATCTTTACTTGTTCACATTTGTAAATGTAAAAGAATGATTTTTATACATACATATCAAATTGTAATAGCATTTCCATATTTACCTCGCTAAATGTTTATCTCCATAGAAACTAGTTTTTCCCTCCGAGCTATGATGCTAAGCTCATTAGCATTCTTTAACAGCTGTTAACTGCCATTGTATAATTGGGTGCAAGTTAGTTCATTATTCTGTGGAGGCAGTTAAGCAATGGATCCACCTATAGCAGCATAGCACACAGCCTGTACAACCTAGAATGTTAATTGTTGATTAAATGTAGAGCAGCAGTAACAGGTGGCAGAAAACTTATCCCCAAGACTAGCTGAGAATCTGGGTGAAGAAATCTGAACGAGAAACCCTCATGAATCATCATCAACATGCCTTTAAGCAAGGCTCTTAACCCCCAACGGTTCAGTTGGAGCTGTTCTGTGGCCAACAGTAGGAGGCTGTGGTTGTCCTCCACCTCCCTGGAGTGACAGTATGAAACTCTAGGAATATGAAGGCGGTGCTGAAAAAGAGCATGTACTAGCATGCTCTGTTAACTTTCTCTCTACATAAATAAAAACGTCTGTGTTGCCAAGATGTAACTTGGAGAACATTAACATGAGTCTTTGGCTACAGCGTCACAGGGACTGGCTCCGTTCCATCAATATTTTGACTCAATAGTTCCAAGATCCTTTGCCCCGTGCCGCCCACCTTCCTCTCACAGCATGGTGGTGTTCAAACAAACCCAAAGAGGTGGCTTTTATTGGTGTTTGATATTCAAATCGATGGCATTGGCAAGGAGCGAAATGTATTTCAAGCCAGTGGGTGATAGGAGTGGAGAGAGAATTTCAAACACTGAAGGAAAAAAAAAGCCATCAAAAAGAATATGCACTAAGCAGAGCCCATTCCTTGTTGAATTTTCAGAGGTTTAATTTTTCTTAAAATGTCAACTCTGTGTTTAATAATAAATCAGGGAAATGAGAGGGGTGAGGTTTCAGTCTGAAACTTCATCTCCTTCAAAAGACATCATTAACAGATCTGTTCTATCAATGATTCTCTTGTTGCGCAGTTAATTTGAACTCAAAAGATAATTCAGTTTTGATTGCATACATTTTCAGATAAAGGCATTACATAAGGAGGTTAACAAAATATACTGCTTATATCAGCAATATGTTTTTCTACTGATCTGCAGTTCGACCAGTAGCTGTAAGCTGGCTTTTTAGCAGTATGGGATGCCAAAAGTTGATACAGTAATCAAAAGACTTTACTTTTAGCAGAGTAATTACCAATCCTTAATGAGAATGTAGTGATTATAAACCAAATTACATTGTATAGTCTCTTGGTAACTATGTTTTTAAATTGATTCTCTATAAATCCGAAAACAGTGGGTGGAACAAACCCTGCTTTTTCATTGACAATACTGTAGTAGCATCCACATTCATTGCTTTAACTGAACTATGTTGACCATTAAGACCGGGTAACAGGGTGTGAACAAGCAATACAGCAATTTGCATTGCTTTGATTGTTACATATGGCTCTTGGCATCAGATTTCAGTATTGGGAAATTCTCCAATAATGCCTGCAACTTGTTATTGATCTGCTGTAGAACTGTTCTGTCCTGAAGTTAACATTAAAGCATCTTGTTCTCGAGAACTTACATGGAATCATAAGCGTTCTTAAATCTGTAACTTCGCCGTTGTGAGTGTCATAAATCAAAAACAAGATCAGCAATCACATGTTGCATGCCATCAATACCAACGGCTGCCTCTGAGTCAAGAGATTGTACACATGAATGCAGATGAACGCATCAATCAATAGCATCATAATAGTCCTTCTCTCTGTAGGAGGTTTATATCGCTGCCAGTGTGTGGCACAACCCCCATATAATCAGCCTCGACAGCTGCTGAAATAGATATCCCAACGAGAGGCTGCCAACTCTCTGAAGGAGATTTAACTTTCAATAAAAGCTTCTATGAGGTGGTTGGTAGTCTGGGACTACAGATGAATGTGCTCCACCCTGTCAACATTCTCCTTTCAAGAGAAGCAGGCAGCTTGAAGCTAAAAAGGTGGCCCTAGATATGTCATGAAACAATTTATTCCTGAGTGAGAACACACAATAGTCTTTATATTCTCACGCAGAGTGCATTTCAAAGAAATCTATCCATCTTTTCCTGGACTGAGCCAGAGGCCAGAATCAATACCTCAACCCCTCAATGCTGGAGCCAATTTCTCCTAAAGATTTTCAAGTCAGACTTAAAAGGCCTTTTGTTATTGCACCTGTAACAAAAGTAAACTTTAAGCATTAAAAGCTGTGTGTGTGTGTGTGTGTGTGTGTGTGTGTGTGTGAGAGAAAGTTTGGTACTGAAGTCCTCTCTCTCTGAATGCCAGTGAATGAGTGTGGGAAGGATTGTTAGGGTGAAAACAGAATATTGAAAAAGCAGATGTGTGGCAAGGCATTAAATGAAAAATAAGGTGTTTTGGAACATGAATACAGCTCCATGGTGAGGTTGTAATTGTCTTTGCTCTGTTCTGTTCTGCAACATCACATTTGTGAGGTTCTTTTACTTTTGTAGATGAAAACGGGGGAACAGCTAGCATGGCTCTGTCCAAAGGTAACTAAATCCACTAACTCATCTACCTCTCAACAAATAAAACAAATAAGCCTATTACTAAAATGTTCATGCAGACAAAGAAGACTGGAAAGTTTCTAGGCAGAACCTGAACTCAGGACTTTGCAGGTACCTAACATGGTTGGCACCTGTATGATAATTACTAGCTACTACATAATTATTGGTCATTTTCTATCCAGTCATTTTGAGAGAGTTACATATGCCGTGTTACAAAGCAAGCAAATGAACAACAGTACCATTAGTGTTGTGTGTTCTGTAGCTTGTATGGCATCCAATAGAATATCCTCCCAGGGAGGAAACTGAGCCGTTTTCCAGCGTCACCACTGAATCAGTCCCAGTGGCAGATATCATTGCTGCAAGACCTCCTTAGCCCCTCTGCCAATTCTGCAATTACCAGCCTTCCAACCTGCTCTGTCTGGCTAGGAAATCGCAGGTCTGCTCTTTGCCCCAATCTGCCTCAATGTCTGCACTTGTTTTAACAAACATCTTGTCTGCTGGCGTCCCCGCAGACTGAAACCACAAGGCAATCTTGGGTAATTTAAAACCAATGTCGACTCTCTCCCTCCACCACCGCCAGTTTAGAGCTCCAGAATCCTGCAGCTAAGCCCCTCAGGGACAGATAGGCCTTTTCACTCTGGCCCTATTTCACTTATCTATTGGCAGCTCCTGCCAAGGCCTATCTCTGCACTGAATTGCATGTATATATACACTATCTGGTTGGGGACTTTGAACTGTGAGATGGGATTTAGACAATCAATCTCAATATCACTATCAATCACGTCTTGCTGTTCACCACATTGATTTGGGGGAAAATAAAGAAGTTGGAGTGAAGATTTCCACTGATAATCTGCCTGGCTGAGCCATGCACTTGTCAGCAATGTTTTGCAAAACAAAACCGACAAATCATCTAGTGTGACGGAACAAAATCAGGGCAAAAGAGAACATCGCACTTGTAAGTTAAGATGGTGGAATATGTCGGATGATGTATGAAGCTCTGAATATTTTGATTTAAAAAAAAATTCATTATTTAAAAAAAATACAAAAAAACCTTCAGGACTACATGAAGTCCAAAAACCATCTTATTCTAAAAACCTCTTTGCCTTTCTAGGGGCATTTTTTGTCTTGTCAACCAAATATCAACTTGATGAATGTGCTTTACATCAGGAGTACAACATAGTTCCTGATCAAATCCACCCTTGTGCATGGTTAGATGCACATCGAAGATGACAGGCAGCCTTCTCCTTAGATATGCTAAATTTTGACAGATGATTTTCAAGCTATGTGTGCAAGCACAGGACTTGACGTTCTCTTCCACTGCGCCTGTCAAGAACTTCCAGTAAATGACTTCAAATCCATCTCCATTCTGTATAACCTGCCAGGCACCAATTAAGATGAATATGGAATCTCACTCAGAGACATGGAACATCCTTATTGTCATTTTTCTCTAAGCAATAAAAATGAGGACTTCAGGTCTGACTGCATAGAAGTATCCTGTGGTGATAACACTGGACATTATGCTAATCTTTCTCTTAGTGGAGGTCCATTTTGAATCACAGCTTGCCAGAACTTTTCAGGGAGATTAAGGTCAAATAATATAGTTCAGAGGCTCATTTACACTAAAAAACAGGAGGGCTTCCAAATGTTAAAGATCAGATTTAATACATTTCTGAAGACTGAGGACAACCACCTGCTGTGCTCGGTGTTTAGTTTGCAGCGAGGTGGCTGAGGCGCCTCCTGACTGCGACATGACAGCTACAAGTATGATTAACAATGGTTTCTCCTCGTATTGTTCCCAGCATCCTCATTTTTTCTCTATCCACATAGAGAGCTACAGTCTGTCTCAGTGCCTCTGCCCTCCAGAGAGAGAGAAAATAAGGCTGTTTCCTATTCAGTTTAATGCCTGTTGATACACTGAATGGCAGAGCGAAATAGGCTTGTTTGACTTCCCATTTTCCTGTGTTTAACATGCCCCCAGAAATGATATGGTGACTGAGCATAAAAGGCGTTCTATTAAAATCACTGTTTATTTGTTGCACAAGTTAAAACTGCACTGAGAAGATGCATTTTGATCAGTGAGGTGAGGAAAAGCTGAGAAAAATGCTAAGGCTGTGCTTGTTAAATATCCCAAATGAAAAACAAAGAAACATCCCGTTGTGTCTGAATGCCCTGCTATTGTTGATCTGTATCCTGTGCTGCAGAATCAACTCGTGAAGATGGTTAAAAGTGGAATTAACCCTCTGCATTGATTCACAACACAGTGGTAGCTCAATACTACAAGACTGGAAATTAAAACTTCCTCCAGCGTGGTTTCACATTTGAGCCAGGTGTGATAGGCCACTGCTTCAATCAATGAAAGACAGTATAAGAGGAGAAAAATCCCTGGTTTCCGGTGGAAAATAGATCCACACCTGGACAGGGAGCCCTCTGGAAGAGCAAAAAGGAATAAGAGCCCAGCCTGTGCTCAATGCTAAAAAATCCCTGGCTCACTCCAATAGAAAACAACATCCCCATCCCACAGTGGATGACCCTTCAGACTGAACCCCTTCAATCCTCCCAAAACCTGCTAAGTCAACAAACCTTTGAATTCTGCCTGAGGAGTGTAACAAAGAAGGGATGAAATGCTAATGTCAATATCAGTAGCTTTCCCCCCTGTTCTCTCCGAGTTTCCCAGAGCCTAATTTGTCAAACATGCAAGTAACAATGCCAGAAATTAGCCCAAAGGGAGGTTTCCTCCAGAGGAGAGAATGATTATGTTTGATCATGGAATAAACAAGAACATTAACATGCTTTGTTGGTTTTCCAGAACTGGAACAAATGCTTGTTTTTATGTGTGGAGGAGGGAATAATTCAGGGTTGAATGTCAAAGAATTAGGAAATCACTAAAGCTAATTAGAAAATGTAGAAGAATAGAAGAAAGGTTGAATCAATCCCTCTTGAGAAGGAGAAAAAATCTAGGCCACAAGGCAAAGCTTGCACATTCAGGCACAATTATCAGCTTGATGAAATATCATTACTTTGCTTTTGTCTCATATCGTCAATCACATATGCAGTGCGTTTAATCCCCCTGCCACACACAGCCAAGCTCGAGCTTGGAAAGTCTGACCAACACGTGGGCAGACATGCACAGGTGGAAGGCGGATCGCAGCCTAGGTGAAAGGCTACCGTGTGGATCTGAGCTTTGCCTTGACAGGTGTGGCTGAAGAAATTTCAATCCCAGTGGGAGCTTTTTCAAAGTGCCGTCTTAGGGTCTTCACCTGCACACTTCAAACACATTCAGACCCTTTGTTCTCTGCTGAAGCCCCATAAATCAGCTACCTGGAAGAAAAACCCCGTGTCCAGGTTTAATCCTCCTGGGTCAGGGGGAGCCAATGTGGAAGGCATGAGGCATATGAGCCCCCCTTTCAAATTTCCTGCGTGTGCCGAGCTCTTGTTGTGCTTGGCAACAGGAGAGTCGGCAGACTGGTCAGTGTGAAGCTCAAAACAGGTGGGAGGAATCTTGTCTTACTGTGTTTAAACTACAGCCTCAGTTCCTCCAGCCATGACATTTTAAGACAATGTAGATAATTATACCAATAAAGATCATCATCATCATCCACATGATTTTGTCCCTGTAGCTTAAAGCCATTTCTAAAAGTGACATTACCATCCATTTCAGCTGTGTCTAAATGCTGCCCAGTATCACAGTTGATTTGGCTATCAGTGAGTTAGCAGGCTATCAGTTTCTAATTAGGGATGCGCCAATCTGACAGTCGGATAAGCCAAAAGTTATAGGTAAATTAGCTGCCTTCTTGAAGAATATTTTACCATGGTTTAGGTAATTTATGTTACACTTCACTCCTGCCAGATGCCATTGTTTTCTCACTATTGTATTTTGTTTGTGCTCCATACAAGGGTGTTATTTCCACTGGGGATAGTACTTTTCAAAATCTTAGTTTTGTCCCCCTCATTGTTTTAAGGGTTGAATGAGACTCTGAACATGGTTACAGTCCTGCAGCCATAGTCCACCATAAGAGAAGATCTGAGTTGCTAAAAATGTTGATGAGAATGCAACTCTCATATCTGTCCATTCAATACGAAGCTGGAGCTAGCAGCCGGTTAGCTTAGCTCAGCATAAAGACTGGAAACAGGCGGAAACAGCTAACCTGGCTCTGTCAAAGTCCACATACCACCTCCTCTAAAGCTCACTAACATATTACAGTATCTCTCTGTTGCCAGGCAACCCCACAGTGGATTATGTACCAATTTAACAAATGGGATATAACATGTTAAATCAGTGTGCTTTAGAGGAGCTGGTAGGCATTGTTACCTTCGGACAAAACCAGGCTGGTTGTTCTCCCTTGATTCCAGTCTTTATGCTAATCTAAGCTAACTTGCTGCTGGCTCCAGTTTCATATTTACCATACAGACTTGAGAGTGGCATCAATCTTCTCATATAACTCTCAAGGAGAGAAAGCGAATAAGCTTATTTCCCAAAATGTCAAAACTATTGCTTTAATGAGGTCATAATCTGCGCTGATACAGATCTGGCATTTTGCATCGGTGTATCCCCATTTCTAATCAAAGGCTGAGATGCAAAAATACATTAAGTTGGTGGTTAACAGAAGAGAGCAGGATGTAAAATTCCACAAGCCACAATAGCTTTCACTCACCACCTCATCCATATTTTTAAAGTAACATGCATTTTGCTGCTAGTTCACACATTGATTTTCCAACCTATAAATGTCCATTTTAAGAATACATAAATTAGTCACAATAGAGTAGCGGTTTCAAGGAATGCATATTACTTCTCAAAAAGCTTAAATCAGACTTTAAACAATGTAAATATCTACTCTTTACGACTCCGTGCAGCTAACCCATTTTTAATGTTATAATGCATGTACAGGTCACCTCTATGCAGTGAGTGACATAATACCATGAGACAAATTAGACTTTTCAGCTGGTTTGTTATCAGTTCAGACAGTCAAGTGGTATGAATAAGTCAAGGAAACAAAGGAATTCCCAGAGTCTCATTAATAATATTAATTTTTAAATCCAATTATTGTATGAGGGCTCGTGACCTATTTTCTGATTTAAGTGTCCCATCAAAACCTAACACATCACAGAGAGCAGAGAAACCTTTACGGTTTTAGACAGTCTCAAGCTCCTGCAGGGTGTTCCTTTGGGAGACTTTGGTCCTCCAATCTTGGGCGCCTTCTGTCGTGTCCCCTGCAGGAGAATATTACGATCTAGCCTCTGTACCATCCAGGTGAATGATCGCAGGTATTAGTCCGGAGCACACAAACTTCTGAGGCACAGCACCTCTCTGATCTCTCGTTACACTGCAGGTTTTTTCATTAACAGTGTGATAAACGTCCATATAAAGTCATAGTGCAAGCACATTCTAGCTGGACAGAAAACAGAATTTACTATGGAGGAGGGCCAATGTGAACAGAAGTCGAGTCCAGCGAATAGAGCAAATGTGCCACTTTAAACAAAATAATCAGATTGGTTCAGTGTAATAATAAAGAACCTGAAAAACGGCAGCAATAAAATTAAGTAAAATAATCATCAATATGGGTATTTTTGTCCTCTCCGCTAAGTTTAGTATTACAGCTGAAGTTTAGTCGATTAATCACTTAATCTATCAACACAAAAGTATTACCATTTCTAAATTATGGCTATTATTTACTACTATTTGATACTCAATCGTACATCAGTACATTTTCAAGAAAAAATGTCAATTAATCTCCGATTCCAGCTTCTCAAGTGTGACGATTGTGGTGGAGAAGTGAACAAATAAAATGATGATTCAACAACAGTTGTCTTTTGTAGACACAGTCGATCAATTTAAGCTCAAAGGACAGAGATCATACACACGAGCTGTGTATGATGAGTCTGACCCCGAAGTGCAGAAACAGTCACATATTTATAGTTGCAACATAACAAACAGGCCTGGGAGACATAATGCTGTCGGACCTTGGCCTAAGCGTCTGTGCCTTACGCTAACAAACATCATCCAAGCATCAATACAAGACAGACTGTTCTCCTGTCGCACCTTGAAGGACACAGGGCAGACTGTTGTTCAGAAACCAAATCTACCATTAATACCAGTGTATTTATGGCAGATGAAACTATCACACAGGATAATAACAACATTTCATAAACCAAACAACTCAACACAGTGATTCATTAAGAACATATTTGGTTATTTGATAAAGAAAATAATTGTCAGTTGCAGCCCTGGATTAGTATTGCACCAAACATCTACATCTATAAAACCTTCCACCCAAAGACACCAACACCTTATCATCAACAACCTGGCAGGAATGAACCCATGTTTCCTCAAAAAAGTCATACATACTGTATATGCAACAACACCTCTTTAAAAATATGTGCCCACACAACAATGTCAATCTACTTAAACCACTGTGCATGTCTACTCATAGCTGCAAACATAACACATAACATATGAGTCAAATTTATTAAATTAAAAGGTACGTTAAAGAGGTCAGATTAGTCTGAATCACTACAGGAATACTGGACTAAAAATGGACGCGTTCAGATTTCGTTTTAAAGTGTCAAGTGTCTTAAAAGTGTGATGCCTTGAGTACTATAATCACTAAAACTGCTTCCCTGCAGGTCTTAGTCAGGACTCATAGAAACACTTAACAGGCCGCCATTGAAGAACTGAAAAGTCTAAAAAGGAACATACCTTACAGCACATACCCGAAAATGTGCTAATTCACTGAGCAATTTGAAAACCAATAACAGAAGCTTAAACTTTTTTCTAAAAGTAACAGTCAAGAGACTTAAAAATAGACATAATGCACGTGTTTCTTATTCTGGGCTTGGTCAGTGCACATGCTCACATGCATTTTGAATGATCTGCCGTTCATCTAAAGCTTTCTCGGGAAGATCAGAAAAAAGAAAGTTTGCAAGTCTGTAAGTGGTAAAAGCAGTATCTGCAAGACAGACATATTTCTGAGACATTTTACGTTCCTTCAATTTAATGTGGTGTTGTGAATAGAGTTCCTGGTCAACACGTCATGAACACTCACTGGCTCTGTGAATAAATACACTGTAGGACTCAGTATCCATAATTACATACTGCTGTATATGCTGCATATAGTTGAGTAGCCAGCTTTAATACATCTCTGCAGTCAAAGCAACTACAGCCCTTAATTAAAGTAACAAAGTAAAAGATGTGTTAGTCATCAGTCACTTTAGATTGTCTCGGCTAGAAATGTCACTGTGTAATTTAGTGAAGGCAGTGTTATTTTCCAAAATAGGAACTGAATCTCTCAACAAATTTAAGCATTGTCAAATATGCTAAAGTAGTTTGACTAAAAAGTTGTTGTGATCAATTTCTGCTGGCAGTACCTGGAGGCTAGTCATCCATAAAAAACAGTGATCTGTCAATCTGTCTATCTGATCCCTCAGGTCTTTCTAAAAAGTGCCATCATCTGAATGACCACAAAGGTCATGATACTCACAATACTCTTACATTTGAGGAAAACGTCTCATCCAGTCAAACATCACTTTGAGCCGTCTGATCTGCTTGACCACCCCACAGGCCTTTCGGCCTATATTGGTTTGGCCAGAAGAGCTAAATCAATCATACAACAAGGAGAGCTGCCAAAGCCTTCTTTCACACCCCAACACTGCAGCACTCACTGCCATGTTTAGGCTATTTTGACATGGTTTCAGAAATGTCACAGACATCAACAGGGACAGCATGCAAATGCTGCGGGGCTTGTGGCTGTCATGAATTTGACCACGAGAAGAACGAAAGACAGAAGCTGTTAAAAGATAAGAGATGATAAAATATTTAATGACCAAAGAAACCATTAAAATGTCTTAATGAATCATTTAGAAATGCAATAAGAACCAGAAAAGTTTCATTTTATATGAAATTAGATGGCTTCTCCTTTATCTGAAGGGTTCCAGGGTAAGGTTCAGTCAAGTTTACATCAAATGCTGCTAATCCAGAGTAGTGAAAGAAATGATCCCTTTGATGGAATTTCACCGTAGCACAGATCAACAAATTGAACTAAACGACAAAACACACAAAAGTACCTCCAGGCAATGTGAGATTAGCAAGAGAGAGCAGGAGAAAGGGAGACACAGAGGGAGAAAGACAGGGGGATGGGGGTGTGGGGGGTTGCAAAAGCAGCTAGCTTCAGGGCTACGGAGGAATCGACCGCAACCACAGGGCATCATCCTCAATGCTAATACCAAGAAGCACAAAACAGGCCTTAACAAAAGCACATCATTTTTCTTACTTATAGATGAATGTGAATATACAAGAGAGATACTAGACAGACAGATGGCTAGAAATAGAGATAGACTGACAGATAGGTGACAAATTAAAGGAAAAATCTTAATAAATGAGAGGAAAAACAACATGAATGCAAATGCTTTCATACAGAGCACGAGAAAATTCACAATGATGCGAATCATATGCTATGGCCTTCACAGTCGCCAGATCTCGACCCAACTAAACACCTATGATAAATTATAGAGCGCTCTCCACCACCATTATATGAACACCAAATACATTTATGGAATAATGATGTTCCAGAGATCTATGCGAAGGAGCATTGAAGCTGTGCTGGAGGCTTGTCATAGCCAAACATTAGCCTCTGTTTGTGCCTCTCTTGTATTATCATTGCATTCGAGTCACAAAGCTACACATCTGATTTGTCATAAAAATGCTTACCTGGCAATCTTTGAGAAAAAAAAAATACCCCAAAAAACAACAGAAGATCGTTAAAACAACACTGAAGTGATTTCCAGAATCCTCAACGACTCTTCTAACCACCTGGATGAGAAATATTCACGACGAAAAGATTCTTAACCCCTTTTCCATGTTGCACCACTTTTTCTTGTTCCAAACAAAGATGATAGCCCGAAATGACATATCGCCTTGCCCAATTTCTACAACATGAAGCAAAATGAAAATTGACTTATCAGTTATATATGTATTTATTGAGGTTTCTTTATATTTCATATTTTCATGTAAAATAACACATTAATATTTCGCTTGTGTTTTACACAAAGAGCAAGTACATACTGTATGTCATTCCCAGCAACCTGGATTAGGAAACACAGTCTCGACTTGGGTTAAAAGTCTTTTCTTTTTGTGCCACATGCATGAATATGGAGTCTTTACGGATTCTGGAAATGCCTTCAGAACAGCTGTAAGTGTTGTTAAACGACCTTCTGTTTTTTTTCCTTTTTTCAAAGATCACTGGCTTATTATTTTTCAGGAAATCTGCTGCTTAATTATGTGACTGGAATGTACTAATACATGAGAGGCTCAAACTGGCTTAGGCCCAACACCTTACTAAGACACTTCGTTGGTTTTTTTTATTTTAATTTGTCACCCATCTGTAGATCAGCAGTCATCATCTGTCGCTCGCTTTTATTCGATTTGATGTAATTTGGAAGTTGTCTTTCCTCATAGCAGAAAAAAAACAAAGCAGTAGAAAGGTACACAAGGTACAGATGGTGCTGCTGTGTACCTCTCATAGGTATATAGTAGTAGTGGTGGTAATCATCAGATGGCCTGATAAAGAGAGAATGATAAAAACACACTCATATTTCTTTATGTATAGCTGTGAGGAAACGTTATTTTAACAATGAATTTGACTCTTCAGATGGAGACTGAGAAAACCAGGAAGATACTTCCCACTCATGACTACAGAAACTTTTTTACTCAACCTTGTGTAGCCCACTCCCATATGGCAAGATAAATCTGAGAAAGTACATGGTGTAATTACACAAAATATGGTCAGCTAGAGTCACAGTGGATATTAATTCCAATATCCAGATGTTTAAGTCAAAACTCGACAAAGAATTTTACACTATGACCATCTGTAGTGCTGACCTGACACTACAAGGGGATAGAAAGGCTGTTGGCTTTGAAAACGTCTGAATTTGCATCTCCAGCAATTAAAGCTGCACTTATTCCAAATACAAACATGGATTATGTGAAGCACAGACTAACTAACGCTCTGGCATTTGGTATAAACCATATGTGTACACAAACAAACAATGCACAAAAACACAAACTTATCCAACAGATTGAGAGTTGGCAAACTTCCCAAAGCTTCTACATGACAACTGTGAATATGATGATAACTGGCGCCTGGAAAGCATTTGCTCCTTAAAAAGGAAAATGTGAACATTCAGCTGTATTTCCAAAAAGATACGAGCATAAAATGTATTATCCATCTTGTGCATAAAATTAACAAGCTGTGCCTCATTTTGACATTCCCAAGCTTTCATTTTCTAATGATTAAGGTGAGAAGTTGCAAAGTAAGCGGTAAATTTAGTACCGGATCATTTTTGTGGATTGCGCCTCCGGCTCCTAATGAATTAGATGTGTGAAACTTTTCAAGAGGCATCCTCTATTTCACACACACATTTCATTAACCTGTAGTTCATTCATTATTGCTGTGGGTGTGGAGGAAAGTAGCAGCCACAGATATAATTGTGTTACTGGGGTTGTAGGGCTGTGGCTAATTACTGGCTGTGAACACAACATAGGCACTTAGACATCAGCCTGATGGAACAAACCACAATGGCTTGTGACAAGAGCTGTCCTCCCTGGAGTTTCAGGAGAAGACACGATAGCACAGTGATTCATGACTCATAACAGAATCACATCATCTCCATAGCATGGGAGATGACACGGGGACACTGACATAAGTCGACAAGTTTACTCCAGCTCAACTGAAAGACCAGATCTGACAGCAACCAGCTAAAACAGGAGGAATGTTTTACGAGAAGTCAAAATTTAGAATTATTTTAATCACAGCGTTCAAGAAATCCACAGCAATTTGTCGTGGTCGCGGCTGCTGCAACATAGTGGTTATGCTAACATGCACAGAGTAACCTGGCTGTGGGCCACGGAGCCGTTAAGGTCTTATTTGAGTTAAGCTGTTTACACAAGCCTTTGATACCCTGAAACTGGGTCTCCTTGTTGCTGATTATTACGCTTGATAAAAAGTTAAGGGATCATCAAAGTTATTGCAATTCATCCTGAGGGGTACATGAATGTCTGTACCAAATTTCTTGGCAATCCATCAAATAATTGTTGAGATAGTTCACTTAAATATTGACCTCATAACGCAAAAAAACAAAACAAAAAAAAGTCAGATGATCACCACAGTCAGTAGGATTCATCCTCTTGGGGCCATGAATGTTTTGTACAAACTTTTATGGCAATCCACCCAACAGTTGTTGAGATATTTCCCTCCAGTCCAAAGGGGTGGACCGACCAACCAACACACCAACACTGCCATTCATAGAGCCTTGGCAAATAATAATACAAATATAAAAAGTCCATTTAACTGCCTCTAATATAGGTCAAAAATACCATAATGTCATCTGCAACCACTTTTCTCTTACTTCTAAGAACTGGAGCTTAATCAGGTTATTCTAACCAAGCTATGAAGCTAAATAATGTTGAACCAAAACCAGAATACTTAAGTAACTGGGGTGTCTGCATGTAAATAGGTACATGTAAATGTAGTCTGTGACAGCTTACAAAAGTATTGTGGAGCACACTGACACACCTGTTATGTAGACAGCACAACCCCAAATACAGTGCAAAGGGAGAATGCAAGGCAGGCAAATGGCCAGCCGCCTCAATATTTATATATTTAACAACAACTTAAAGTTCAGTGCAGGTACAGAGCAAATATACTGTATATATATATAAATCCCATTTCTTCCAACTGCATTTTGTCTAAACTGTGCTTAGGAGTCTTTAAATTAGTCTCAGTTCTTATCAGCCTATTCATGTAAAAACTGAAGTAAATGGCCTGACATGAACAGCGCTTGCCCCACAAGTCAGAGGGAGCAGAAACATTGTCTGTCACCTGGCCTCCCTTATCTTCCGCCCAACACAATGTCTGATTGCAGCTCTGAAAACTCCACATTTGGAGCTTATGAAAAGGACGAGACATCCACAGCAGCATATTTCCTCACAATCAAAGCTTTACAAAGGAAGAAAAAGAGAGCGTAGACGCTGGAGAGTTATCCTCATGAATATCTGGCAGGGTTTTTTTTCTTCTTTATCCTCCTGTCGACAGCTTGTCTGATTCCTATAAAACCCATCCTTCACTCATGTCTGTTTGTCTTTTTCATTGAATTGGCTGGAGATATCTTCTCCTCTCATTGACCTTGAGAAACAAACTAAGAGAGTTTTCAACTCTTCAAAAATTTAAAGAGTGACGTATTCAACTTTAGGCAAATCTTTATATTTTTTTAACATGATTGAGAAATAAATGGAAAATAGGTAATACAAAGGAATATGTACAATCTGTACATCTGTCTCTCTCTGAAAAGCCCTCTGCAAGGCTCACCAAGCAAGATTCTGGTGTTGAGAAGCCAGTCTAGACACCGAGGCTGACTAGTTTATTTTCCCTCAGCCATTTTTATCTCTCTGTTCACATGCTGTTCAGCGTCCATTTATCCATGGTGAGGGCTTCTCCTTGGCAGGAACGATCACTTTCAACAACAGTCCCCGCGAATCAGAGCAACGTGTCACATCGTTCCAGTGACAACTAACGACTACCAATGTATCTGGGCAAGCTGCCAGAGCGCTGGACTAGGAACAGCCTGGGGGGGGTGGGGGGTGGAGGATATGATGGAGGTGGGGGCTGCACGCTCCAAGGAGACAGAGGTTTAGCTCACATGTGGCAACATTAAAACCTCACATCACATCCCCTCAGTCAACAAAGTGCCTTACATATCATATGCCGAGAGATTGAATCAATCTGCTTTGAGAGGCTGACTCTGATACTGTATGTCTGGAGGCCAGCTGAGACAGGAGTCAGAGAGTCCAATAACCTGACCAAGAGAGGGGGGCAGCGGAGACATGGGGGTCATCTGATTCATCCAACAGTCAAGCCCTCTTTTCCTCTCCTCCCTTCTGCTCATTTGTATTCCCAAGGTCAGAGGGGTCGCCAAAACATTACTTTGCATATATATTTTTTGGCACTAAGATTGAGCGTAAAACACACCATCCCCATAAATAAACACTAATTGGTGGCTAATTTTCTTAGTTCTTGCCTGGTTGATTCATTGCCTCTGGGCTAGTATGAATTATTCATCCAAGTGGCAAAACAGCTTTATGTGGAAACCTACAAGGCACCGCATTCATTATGCTATCATGCCAAGTAATTCCAGGCACTGACGGCTGGTATTAGAATAATATGCATATTGGGTATTCTTTTTTTTTCCCGGGGCATTGGCAGGCAGTAATAGCGCTTCCATTGGCAGGGACTGAGAGGGATGCAAGACCCCTCATGGCTGACAAAACCCCCTTGTTTTGACAGAGGATTGAGCGAGGAGGGGAACGAGTGTTTCGGCTCTACCCTCGTGGAGAGAGGATTAAGCTGTGTGGCCATGCCGCCGGGTGGCGCAGGGAGTTGGTAGGCTATGTTATCATGTCAATCCTCCCTCCTGTGGTACCGCAGATCTGCGCTGCCCCCGTGATTCCAAAAGAAGCACCTGGCCTGGCCACGGGGAGCTCATCAGGCTCACTGTTCTCCCTTGGGAGCAAGGCTGCATCACACTTTTCGCAGTATCCCAAGTCTGGCTGACTGCAGAAGAAGGACAATTCAAAGACATATATACTGCGAGGCTACAGGTTCTGTTTGTGTTTGGGAATAAGCTATCACATCTAGATCCCTGTGTTTTTTCTGTACACAAGTTTACGGCGACAGCGGCAGAGCGGGGGCGATGAGTCGGACGAGAGATGGCAAACAGAAATGTCAGTTCAGAGCAGGGTGAGATTGTTAAATGGCAGCAGGCGCCTGGCTGAGGTATCCGTCTTCCCAAGTATTCCCTGTCTCCGCAGATCTGTCTCTGCGCCGGAGATACCTTGCCTCCGGAGACCCATGCCATGTCCTCAGGCCATGGCAACATTAGCGTGAGGAGAACACGCAGGGAAGACGGGTGGGCTACAGCTAGTTTTCTCTGCCATGTTGACATCACAGGCAGAACTAGGACCTTCACAGTAAGAATTTACATGGTGATTTGCAGGTTAAAATATGTCTAGAGGTGTAGCTTAAAACTAGGCTAATTTGGGTTGAAAAGTACAAGGCTTATTTTTCCACATGTAGTTAAATGTCTTTGAAACAATGTGTGGCTTCTAAAAAAGGACAGATTCTTAAAATCACAAACCAATTCTATGATCTATGTTGTTTTTAGAAGTTAAAAGAACCCCTACTGACAGAATAGCAGTCTCCAAAAATTTCTGATTGAGTTGACAAACTTTATTACTGTACACTTCCTTCCCTCAGTGAAGTAGTACATGCAGTGAGTACAAAAAATATAGGATTATTTCTGCCTGTTTGCCGTGCCTGGTATCATTTCTGTGATCTCCGGTGAATTTGTCATTGTTTTGTTGGCACCAAAAAATCCCTTGTTCAGCCCAGACCTCACAACAATAAAATGTGATCTGTCTAATAGAGCGTGCATGTTTGGAAGAATTATCTGCATTTCAAGTGTTTTCCTCATTATACTGAGTATCAGAGTGTGTGCTGCCACATATTAGGGGGCATTAACATCATGCATGCCCACTGGGGTGGAATTCAGCCTGTCTCTGGACCCAAAGTGGGAGTTATATTAGATGACATTCATTTAAAGAAATTAGACAACCCATGGCAAGGTCAGGTGATTGGCTCTGCCTTGCAACAAGCGTGGTGTCAGACTCTTGTCAACCTAAACAAAGTTGTAACTATATCCTCTGATTCAGAGACCACTGAATCCAAGGACCATGCTCTTAAGTATTTTTGAAGGACAAGATCTCACAGCTAAGACATTTTTCCTGGAAAATCAAGCCTGCAAGACAGCTGCTGTTGACTTTCTCCTGTGAGAGCAATGGTGTAGATATATTAAAGATGTTAAGCAAATCTCTACATATTCCCAAGTAAATTGAAAAGATGTTTAAAAACTTATTAGCGGGCAAAGGATAATATCCCTCCTGGAATTAGGGATTGACAGAATTGGAGCAACTCGGGCGAAACATTAATTAAGCGCAGGGTCTGAATATTCCACCACTGCAGCCAGTGGATTGTCTGGCATCCAGTCCAACATCATTGCAACAGGCCTAATGCACACATCTGAAATGTCAATGCATATCTTCAAGATGATTACACATTGTGTAGATTTTAAGAAACATCAGCGATGCAAGACCAAACTATTCACACAGCTCAATCTTTACTCTATGAGGGCAAATCTTACAAGCCATGACAGAAGGTCACTGGTAGAGTACAACAATAATGGTAAAACGTGATGGAATCTAGATAAGAGTGATATAAATCTAGAGGCAGAAACCAAAGGTGAATTTTCAGAGTAAATGTCAGCTCCTCCCACAGGAGGATAAGCCTCTATGCTTCACCACTGTCACTGCTCCATAGCGTGTGTGTGTATGAGTATGAGATAAGGTGCACACATCCGAGGGCGTCCTATTTAATTTCTGAAAATAGTACCCTTTTACAAGTGTGCAAGATGAACTTCCACCTCGCCAAGCTACTTATAACAATTAGAATGAAATTTCAAAAATCGTCTTCTTCCACAATTCTAGATAATAGTCCAATGAACACACAAAACAATGTGACCCCCTCTGATGACCCTCTTTGTGGCAGGGAAATTGCCTCTAATGACATGCTGTAGCACAGACACATTAAAAAGATTTCTCTTACAGCTTTGCCAATTGACACATCTTTCTCTACATTCTCTACATGCAATAAATATGGTAACCCACTGTACCAGAGTATAGCAAAAATCCATTTTTGCCCACAGCAATAAGCTTGCATCGCTCACTCTAAATTATAATGATGTACCTTGATGCAATATGACAACTACACATGATTTTGAATAGAATTTGGAGGATGAAATAACCTAATTTTTATAGGCTGGAGATGAGGGAGGGGGGTGTTTGAGAGATTTTCAGTTTGAAATTAGGAGCCATCAAAGTAAAACACGTAATTATCTTGGAGAAAATGAATGTGCATGAATGCATTAACAAAAATTAATAAGACTAATCCCAATCTCTTTTTTTTGAGTCAGGTGTTCCTGGAAAAGCTGGACAATCTTTGGGGATTTCTTCAATTAAAAATGTGACACTAAAGCTCAGACCTGGTTATTACAATTCTCACCCCACCTTCGTTTCATCTTTCAGCCAAAATCACATATTTTTCTTGTTGTCACTGCCGAGGCAGGCACTAATTACAACTCATACATAATCTTTTATGTAAATGTTTTTGCCTTCTTTGATCTCCCCATGTAGTCGGGGACAGCCAGATCACACACTTGGACTAGATCTGTCACTTGACTCAGAAGGAGAGAAGTGAAGTAGAAGGAAATCTGATTTGTTGGGGTGTTTGTCAGCCTATGAGCACAGAGGATGTTTGATCAGGTTATTTCATGTTGAGGTCTAAAACAACATGGTCAAACCACCCAGATCTTTCATCCCGATCTTATGGGACAAACAAGCTTAGCCTCAGATGTGAACCAGTGAAGTTGGACAGACAGGGATTTGAACACCTTTTAGTATCTGGATTAATCTTTTCTTCAACTGCAATGCACTCGCTTCTTTACACAGTTCTTTAGCTTAATGAAATGCTGGCTATATGTTAGAGTAAGCCATTTTTCATAATCAACTTTTAAATGGCTTATATAATTCTAAATTTCAGTGACAGATAATGATTGGTGCTAGAAATAAATGGGGCAAGTAACAGCCATCCATATCAGTATGAGACCAGCTGAGCAACACAACTCATACCTTGTACCTCATTTGCTATTACTCAAAAATAACATTGGAGTAGGCCCCTGTGGTCCTTTCTGAGGCATAAACACAGCTGGGGGCATGACAGATAGAGGCCGGCTGTGTGTTACCCCTCCTACCAATGGAGAAAGGTCAGCGCCGACACCCCGGAAGGAGTCCTCAAGCTCTGGTGGACATAAAGAACTGGCTTACTGTGAGGCAGAAGGGTCTGACAGCCAGCCCAGGGCAAGGCAGGAAGAACTACCGACGACCTCTGGCACCGCCATCCAGTCCAAGCTTAAAGGGTTGGTTAACCCAAGTTACAAGTGAAACATATTGACAGATTCCATATAATTTCTTCGGTAGAAGGTATTCCCAGTGAAAACGGTTCACAGCGAGGTCTGTGGATTAACCAGGACATTGTTTCTGGAAAGACACGTTGCAGTTGAATTATTTTATAAATGTCATTTTTAAATCCATCCATCTCCGCTGTATTGGTGTGGCAGCAATCTCAGAGACGAACGTAAAACAATGTAAAATAAATGTATTTTTTATGTTATCTGGGTAAACAGACACTTTAAATAGATCCTATGCAACTTCTGGCCAGTGTGGCTACAAGTGGCAATTAATGGTTAATGCTAAAGGTAATGCTAAAACATATTATAAGAGTAACACAGGTACAAAAGAGTCATAAAGTCAGTGAACTGATTCAGTAATGTATTTTATACATAAAGTTTGCCAACATTAACTTACATTAGCCACCATATGTTACTTGTTACAGGCACAACTCACTTGGTTTTGCTACTTAAATACACGTTGATCCATGATAAAAACCAAGCACAAAGGAGAAGAAAGGGGCAAAACCTAACTCTTTGAAAGTGAGAGCAAAAGAGAAAGACTTGACAAGGTATAATGAAAAGGGGAAGATTGAAAAGGAAAACTCCACTCAGTAGAAAACGTGGTTACTGGGGCTCTCTTTGGTCGAGCAGCAGGGAGTTTTGCATTTGCAGGATTTTGATAAGAAGAGTGTAGGTGTTCCCTCCTTCTGCGTGTTCTACAAATGAACATGACGGGCTTAATTCACTGGTGTGAGGACCAGACCCGCTGTCCTCGCCTTTCGTCCTGCCAGTCTGAATACTGCCTCTCTCATTCCCTCACGCCACGGTGTCACCAATTAGCCAGGGCCCAGGTTTCATTAAGGCATCGGCGCTGCTGCCTGCCGCCTTCTGTCACATCCCTGATAATAAGCCTGAGATGAGTCCGCTACCTGACACACAGAGACGAGGAGGAAAACACAGCACACACACACGCATACACTGCACACAGACACAGGATACCAACACTTGCTATGCACGACAACACACGTCCAAGTGCACACATGTGGAAAGTGGCCACCATCAGAGACACACACACTATAAACACAGTCTATGTGTTTATGTGTACAAACTCCCACACGCTTGCTTGGACACAGTCAATCTGTCAACGCTTGA
The DNA here is from genome assembly GCA_002120245.1 of Maccullochella peelii. Classification (NCBI taxonomy): domain Eukaryota; kingdom Metazoa; phylum Chordata; class Actinopteri; order Centrarchiformes; family Percichthyidae; genus Maccullochella; species Maccullochella peelii. Next base: position 131,290 of record LKNJ01001256.1, on the reverse strand, counting down.
GCGTCTTTTGTTCAGATAATTATAGAAATGAAGGCTGAATGATGAAATATAAAATGATAGGAAGAGGGCAGAAAACTGGAAGAAAATCCAGCGTGTTGATCTCAAACCAAAGTCATGGCAGCGATGCCATTCTTATGCATAAAACAATGACATTAAAATATGACACCTGACTACGAATCATTCCTGCCTATCATACCTGAGTTTTGATACCAATACCAAAATGATGAACACAATCAGTACAGTACAAGAATTGTCAAAATGTTGATGTTAATAGTCATTAACTCTTGACCTTGGAAACAGCAGTTAAGTAAACAATCTCACTTCACAAGGTGCATTTAGTAGATGTTCTGGGGCTTTCGGCTATAACACATAAACCTCAGCTTTTAAGTTAACACGGACGAGAAGTCCTTAAAGTGCTCATGAAAAAATGAAAATTTGAACAGCTACATTCAGTGACAACTTGGTAAATTTTGTTGACGAAGACCATATGATATGATTAAATGCTCCCAAAAAGCTACTGAACTGACATAGTGGTGTTTTCTCATCTGGCAAAATGTTGATTTAAACCAGGTAGTATGTGATCAAGGAATAAGTAACAAGAAAGCGAATTTGACCAGAAACTCTATGCCAGCCTGGTACCCGATTGTTTTCAAATCTCGGTGCTACAAACACGTTTCCATTGGTACCAAAAAAGTACTGAGGTTCAATACCCAGCCCTAATTATGTTCAAACCTTTCTTTGTATTTCTGAGTCCAGTCACACGGCAGCCTAGTGTACACTGAACTATGTTTCCACTGTACATTTCTGTCAACCCAGCACAGCATTCCAGCCATGGCTGTGCTATTCTGACAGTTTGGAGAACGCACAGCTGGGGTGATGCTGGGGCGAGGTTTTCCCCAGGGAAAGGAACCTGATGGGTTGAAGGGGGGAGATTTTCAGACACACAGGTGCTGTTGAATATTAGTCTCACGGCAAGAAGTCTGGGCTCATGGGAGTGAATTATTCATCCTCTGAACCCAGCCTGTGTGCCTCTGTGGCTACTGCAATCCTGATCTGCAATGTTTGATGCTGCTGCAACTTCCCAGCGACTAAATAAGGCAGAGCTGCTCCAGAGATGAGCCACACTGGCCTGTCCAAGGGAGGCATGGGTGTCATATAAAAAATTCACCAATTACTTTATTCTGCTCACGTTCATATATTCAATTAAGTTTCCCCCACTGTTTGCTCAAAAGAAACTATATGCAGAGACATTCAGCCACTAATGTTAGTCTGAAGTAATGGCAGATTTGGCAAACTTAAATGAATACCTTCAGTGTTGTAGACATATTAACATGAAATTATTTAATTAAAAAATGATTTAATTAAGTCATGAGGCTGGCATGGACATGAGTAGGTAGAATATAAGATCTGGCGCTGAACTGATTCACATTTGGGTTCATTTTGGCTTCAACAAATGTGATGCAGAAGAGCTAATACATACTCAGAAAACAGTGCCTGCTGTCTAAGGGAACACAAGCAATTTGTTAAATTACTTGTAATATACACCTAAGTGGCAAAATAAATGAGAAATGTGAGACATATTGATGTTTTAATTGCTGTTAAAAGGTCAGCTTGCTTTAATGTGCAGAGAATGAGAAAATCTGACACAAAATTTCAAGACCTGACACTCGTCTGCTCTAGAAAAACCTTTCCAGCTAGCGTAAAACATGTCATCTGAACTACACCATTAACGCCTCAATTCAGAACAAATCAAGCCTTGAAATGTCTTTATATCTACTGTTGAAATCAGATATTCAAAGTTACTTAACCACATAATGGCAAATTTTTTGCTGTTGCAGGTAAATGAGTAAACTGTATCATATCGCAGCAAATGTTATGTTATTAGTTATGTTAACTAGCAACACGCTAACCAGCAGCTAGCAGGCTTCCCTTCCTGAATGCATAACAATTCTGACCATTTACACAATCTGTAGGAAGAGAAGGGCAAATTAAAATTAGCAGTACAGTCGCTAATGAAGTAGACAAAGAAATATCTAGGTTTAGCAGTCTTTTTCCTTTAGCTAACACACTAACTGATAGCTCATAAAGGCTACTAATTCTAACCATTTACACAATTTGTAGGATGGGAATGGCAAATTAGGTGTACAGCAACCGACACCATGACAAGCAAAATAAAATAAACAAAGACAGATTTGGTTAAACAAACCTGTGGTGACAAAACAGCAAAACTGAAAAAATACGTGCTTTTGGTGTGAATCCAGTATGTCAGAATTTTTTCTTCTCCCTGTCTTTTTGTATAAATGTATGTCTACTGCCTACCTTCAGCTGGGATCCTATTATAAATAATGCCCCATTTAGAGATCTGGAAATGGCAATAGGGAAATCCTCAGTTAGCCTTGGGATGTGCTCAAAGACTTAGTAGGACAGGGAAAAGATGTGTTTGCATTTTAGTCAAACCATAGCTTCAGAAGTGGGTAATGATATTCACACTACAGAAAAATAGTCACATTAGTGTTTAGAGCATTTTAGTTGTAGTTCTTGAGGCTATAGAGTGCAGAAAGACAAGCGGATTAACGGCTTTAAAAGTAAAAATCCAACAAAGATTGTTTCACTTTAATAGTTTCTAAGAAATATAACAAACATGTCAAGTTAATTCTGTTCTAACTTGTTTAAGTAGAGTGCTATTCGTCATGATATGTGAAGCTGAGGCAGTCAGACTGATGATAACATTGCTGAAAAACCAACCCATGCTAGAGGCTTTCCACATTAATTACTCCTTTTGCCCCGATACCAATAAGTCTCTGAGACATCACATCCAACTGAATTCATCCTCCCGGCCAGCTACTATCATTACAATCATTACAATCAACTTGTCAGATTTTCACCGGTTTGTTGATTCAGATGTGCATTATTCCAAAAGCATGTGTTTTCAACTTTGTTTCCGTTTGCAATGCCGCACTGCACCCACACTTCTAATGACTCCTGTGCCCTGTAATTTCTTTAGCGTGGCAAACTGATTACAGGGTGGGAGTCAAGCTTCAAGCCAAGCATCATCTTTTCCAGTTATTGTTTTGCGTTTGCTCTGTCTTTAACACGGCCCTGCAGCTGTGTGTCTCAATAGCCGTGTCGATGAAGCAGTGTTTAACACCAAAGTGATTTAGCAGTTTGCTCCAGTACAGCCCATGGCTACTGATTTTCAATGCATTGTTTGCTCAGGCACACTGGCAAATTAAGCAAGGAATGTGTTAAAAACTGAGTTGACATCAGTGGGGCTGACTGACCGTCCAGCAGTTAGCCAAGTTGTCCCCAGAAGAGCTATTAATGCACTTCTCTCACGTCAGATTTCAGTGAGTTAACATATTGTCACAGGGACAAGCACAAGTGAGAATATAAATCATGTTGTGATAAGAGGTTTGCCACATGGTTAAAAACTAAAATGGTGATTGACAATGAAGGAAAACACCACTGTATCTTTAGATAATTCCATTCCCACAAGCTACTTCCAGTTTAGGGGCATATAGGGGTCATTCACATTATCGTCCTCATTTTCCAAATGTTCAGCAAGAGACAACAGTACATATTTTCTCCAACATCGTTCCCACCGTTTTATTGTCCCTCCCTCCCTCTGCTTCTGAAGGCATGGATACCCCCCCTCAGGCTCCGACAGCTCCGGAGTGACCACCCTGCGTGGTGTGGAGCGTACAGTAATGCCATTAAACCTCCCCCTGGGGAATCAGTCACGCGGAGGTTTGAGCTTTGGGCGAATACAAAAAAGACCCATTTGAAAAGGAGCCAAGCCCAGCCTGAGGAGGTCAGAGGGCTGTTTACAGAACAACAGTCTCTTATCGGCTGTATGCTTCCCAGAGGAGTCTCCACCACAAACAGATAACAGCCTCCAAATAGGCGCCGGAGTGTGACCGATAGGAGTATAATCAGGTACATTCTGCTTTGGGAGGAAGAAGTGGAGGATAAGGGTGGATAATAGTGTACTCGACTGTTAGTGGTAAGATCATATGCTAGAGGAATACAGCTGCATTAAAAAAGATACAGTAGGTAAATAAAAGTTGAATTTTGCTACATGTCCCTCTCAAAAGGCTACAAAAATGTACATGATAGTTAATGTTTTTTTCGCGTCCTAATAATTTTTCAACAGGACCACTGAGGCCTAATTCATCCTCAGGGAATCGCTTCATTATTGAACAGTTAAATGGTCAATAGGTTCAGCCAAGGCAGCTTTTAGCACAAGGGCAAATAGACAGTGTAAAAGCCAATGCAAATAACTGGCACTCAAACAAGGCCTAATGCATTAATGACTGCATGACGTACGCTAATGTGACGGCAACAGATTCAGACTGACAGTAATGGAGAATTTTGCCCCTGGTTATACTCATAAAGCCCGGATGGGGAGAGGGGGAGGAGGGATGTACACCTGCCTACTGCCTGAGCCTTGACAGACGCCTAATAAATAACAGGAGACAAGGTGAAACAGCAGCAGCAGCAGCCCCCTCCACCACCGACACTACCACCAGTTGTGTGAGGAGCACCAGCCCACGCGGACAGCTTTTTGGCATGAAACAGAGTCTCCTCCAAGTTAGCAAGTGCACTTGTCCCGTGAAGGAGGCAACTTGAGTTATTCATGAAATAACAGAAGAAACTTTGCACCTTCTCAAACTACGTGACTCTGGCAGCAAAGGAGTGGCGGGTGTTTTTATTTGACAGACTTGAAATTAAGCTTTGCGCTTCAGGTCAAGGCTATATGCTCACCTGAACCAAATATCAAAGTGTGCTCTATCAGAATCAATTTCAGTCCACAAGATAACCCCTATGGTTATAGGCGACAATGTTGGGTAGAAACCAGCTGATTGAACAGCAGGTTTTGAAGATAAGTGAGGAATGTGCCAGGCTCTGGGTCAATTCACTGTGAGTGTTAAACCATCGGTTCAACTGCCCATCATTGGCCACTGATACACGTTTAATTCTCAAGATAGCAGGTGTTAACATTTTTCAAATAAAAAAAAGATAACATCTTCTTAAATCTTGAATAAAAGTGAGCCGACATCCACCCTGGCATGCAGATTGAAGGCCTAACAATCAACTGAGTAGACACACTGTAATGTCCTGATTTAAACTGCTTCTCCTACTCCTCCCTCGCTCCCCTCCTCCTTCTCGTCACCATTAATAACAATTGAGACCCTTGGAGCATTAATTAGTGAAATTTTCCTGAGTGCCCGGACTCTGTGAGCCACCTACAACGAATGCAGACTTCTGTAAACATGATCCGCTGCATAGTAAGTTGTTGTTTTTCTACCGAGGGTTTTTTTTTTGTTTTTTTTGTTTTTTTAAAGACATGGTGATGAGATCACAGAATTGTTCGAGCATGCCTTACATACACAAACACTTTCTCCCTCTTACAAACACTCCCCTCTCTGTCTCTCACTCTCTCTTCATTAGGCAGCCCCTGTGCTGGCCTGTGTGCGATTCATTAGCTTTTATCCTCTTCATTTGAAGAAGGAGCTGTGTATAATTAGAGCAGCTCTGTTTGTCCAGCATCCTTCACACAGTCACATCTCAAGGCCAATTATCATTCCGTTGCAGAGCTCCCAGATAACATAGCCACATCAGCCGCCTCAAGAATGAACTTCAAACTATTACTGCCTCTCAAGAATGTAAATAAAATCACTTGCAAATCAACAGCTAATGATTGAATGTGGAGTGGCACTCCAGGGATATGAAGATGATTAACCATATGGGTAGGCTTTGCGTTCGAAGATTTTACTCACTTTCTTTTGCTTGGAAGTGCCTGTGATAGGCCCAGCACTTAACCAATTTCCATACTTCCAGTGTAGTCCACGAGTGTTTGGACAGTCACATATTTGTTGTGTCGGCTCTGTACGCCAGCACAGTACTCAAGCTTCAAGCCTTAAAACGAGCTTGAATTCCAGTGTAAGAATCACAGCCATTTTATACAAAGTACCCTAATCTCAGGACAGCGCAGCAGGACAATGATCCTAAACACTGTGAAAGCTCTCAAAGAGCTTTTTATGGTGGAATGTTCTTGAGCAGCCAGGTCAGTCGTCTGACTCTGTCCAAATTATCACGTGTTTTACTCACTGAAGACCAGACTGAAGGTTGTACAAATGCCAGCTGATGTCTTGGGGTCATTGATCAGAGAGGATTCGACACAAAATATTAAATGTGATGACAGAAAAAAAAAAAAAAAAGATTTCTTCAGGAACTCTTCAACAAGGCAGAGCAAGGTTACATTCCAGCCAGTCCAACCAAATCATATGTAGTCATCCTTTTTTGTAGTCAAAAATAATATCAATGTGTATTGTTGTAATTTTATGTTATGAAAAAAGAAAAAGGCTCTCTGGGGAAATATCAAAAATGCTCTTTTTTGTGTCAGTCGGCTGGAGGGACGTGTCTGTGTCTGTGTTTGATTGACAGCAGCTGGCAGGCTGACAGAGTGCCGGTGATTCACGTAAAGAGCGAGAGACCATCTACGTAGATGGATACCTAACCGTATTCCATTGAATTAATGCAGAACTAGGGGGCGCCATCATAAAACCAAGAAATATAAAATATAAATTTCTCCCTTTTGGTTTCAGATTTTTTTTTTAATCAAAGGAGAACACAGGACAAGGGATTTACAGAGTAGATATGTGTGGCAGACAAAAAAATGCCAAACACTCTTTATTCAGTCGGGCAAATTAGTTTGAAACACTGACCAGTTTCAACCTCACAGGGTCTTAATCAGGGCAGAATTGAATCCAGTACACCTGGTAGTTTTACACAGACAACTCAATGGAAATAGACATTATTCCCTCACATAATGAAATGACATATTCACATGTCTCTTTGCATTCGTTTGGATTTGAAGGATTAAATATGATGACTTTAAGTTCATGTTAGCTTATCCATTTACTTTCTGTGCCCGAAAATTGTTGTTTGTGCACAGTGCATCTCATTTTAAATCCCATGTGCTTGAATACAGAGACAGCCCAACAACAAAAAAATGTGTCACTGTGCAAATAGACTGCACTTTCTATTGCCTTAAGCCAACCTATAATGGCATTTTATAAATTTTTAGTTTGTTTTCACATAAGTGAAATACTTTTTCTAAAGTGAAAAAACACAGTAACAATGTGAAGAAAATGAGACTTGATCTTTGATGAAAACAAACATTTCATAAATGAATGTGTTCTATGTGGATAGAGTTGGCCCAGACGCCTAACAATCCGACTAATGTCCCATTTAAAGTGTTACGAATCATGACGATAATAAAAGTTTGAGTAGGACAGATTCTTGCCTGATTCAATCTCCGCACTAATTATGTTACCTGTTACCACCCTTGGTTTCTCGTGCACTCCTATGCCTCATCAATCTGTGATATTAAGGATTTCTCGAGAGTTATTTTGTGATCAAGTGCTGTTTACTTTTTTTTGGTGTGTCGACTTTCTCCTCAACCTACTACTTCAGTTACTGTTTTCCTACATTTCCAAGAATGCCTCGTGGCAACTTTCACAGACCAGATGCTGGCTTTTCCCCATTGAAACAAAGCAGAATAATGTGTCAAGCTGTGTGCTCTTTACTCATAACGCAACACATTTTGTTATTCTGATATAATAAGTCTAATGAGGTTAGCAAAATATGAGATATCTTCCTCTTAAATTATTGATTTCTCTAGAAAAATAAGTGTTCTTGATCTTTGATTTGAGGGACAGACACCAGTTTCTGACATTTGCTGATTTATTAGCAGATTTTTTATATTTTATTTTGTAATGTGGATGGTCTGGAAACATCCTGACGTGATATCATGTTGCAAAAAATAAATGTATAACACGAAAAAACGAAATGTAACAATGCAACAAACATCACTGACAGCTGTGCTAAAGTGTTTAGGGTGTAATTTCCCTTTAGGCATTGCAAGGTTGTAAAACGAAGATGTGCTGATACTGACAGACTAGATACTACAGTGAATGGGTGAAAAATGGATAATACTTCCATCAGTCTTGTCACTTCAAACAAAAGCTCCAAGTCTACACAGCAGCACTTAATATCTCCAAGTTTTTAAAGTTCAGTTTTTAAAGCGACACCCCCCCTCCTTGTGTACCAGCCATGATCAGTCTTAAGACAGCCCTGCTGACAAACTCAGCAGACCCTTTTCTAGGAAGTCACACATGTACCCGCAGTGTTTGAACAGCTTCAGTAAATCCATGTGTTTCCGCCGCCTTCATTATCATCATAATATAAAATGTCTGAAAAGCAAAGTTACAGAAGAATGTAGACACCTCACTTTTGGCTTTGTACTATCATCAATCACCATGGAGCTTTTTTTTCTCCTCCAACATTGGTTGAAGCCAACGTGAGAAAGGAAAAAAAATAAATAAAAAAATCACATGCATATTTAATTTCATTCTCCACTGGCTCACACAAAGGAAACTGCCACCCTTCAGGACACCTTTCGGAAAAGTCTCTATTAAATCCGAGTCAGCTGGGAGAAAAAAAAAAAAAGTAAAAAAAAACATTTCATGAGTGAAAAACTATCTAAATTATTGCCAGACTTCAAATGAAGTGCTGTTTATCTACCCAAGCAGCCAATGTGTTGTTTTACTCCTTAGTCACAGCTTGGATGGCAATCAGGTTCGGTCAACCAGGACGCTATCAGCAGCAGTCACTCTGCAATGACAAACTGCAGCTCTACACACCAAGCATGGGCATTATTCTCAACACACGACTCACCCCATCAGAAAACAAGGCAGGTTTTATGGCTGCTGGAAAAGGTGGTAAACATAACAAAGCGCACAGCTCCCTGGAATTTAATGTGCTCAGTCAAAAGACAGAGTATAGATATCAAAGGCCAGGCCTTCTAGAAAAAAAAAAAAGCTGTCCTCATAATGTAGAAAACAGAAGTGCTGGCCATACACAACAAGTGATTTATAGTGTTGTTGTTTTTTTGCTTTCTCGCTGAACCTAGAGCATCCAGTGGGCATTGTGAATGCAACAGGGAGGGGGGGAAAGAAAAGACAACATGAGAGCAGTTCACCTCTACCATGCCAGTGAGAGCAGATATCCAGGTGCACAAACAAGTTCACAAAAGGAAGGACATGAAACCGATACAGTGGCATCCTGATTATGGAGTCGCTTTGGGTTTTTTTAAACGTAAATTAAAAGACTTCCAAAGGACTGCTCTCTGTGATCGAATTGAGGCTGCACAGTCACAAGGCGCTGATACTGTGCACTGAAGTAGACTGGTACTCTGGTTACCTCAGTGATCTAATTATCACATGAGCTGTTATCACGTCCTCTCCATAACAAATGTCTCGCGCCGTATGCACAGGCTCATATTTAGCCTCTACCTCTCCATCCGTGTGTGGCTAATCCGTCACCTAGCCAGAGAAAAGAACACACATCCAATTGATTTCTTCCTGGTTTACATATTTACACACACACACACACACACTCTCATGCAATTAGGAGCACATTTATCGATGGTTTCGGCACCACTGGGAGCCGTGCAGTGCGGCCCACTCCAATAAATCTCCAGTCCTGAGGTTGCCAGCAGGCAAGAGTGATGAACCTCACACAAAAATGGACTGGGAATACTTTGAGATTCAGGGTAAGAGAGTTCTCAGTCACTAAAATTGACCCCTGGTGTTCATACCGCTTGACAAAAACTGTTTATTTATCATGAAACGTTTTAATACATCCTCGGAATATGCCAATTCTCCTCTGTAAAAAAAATAAAAAAAGATCCCTGATACGAATAGGACTAGTTTAAAGAAAGTGGAGAAACATAAATAAAACAAAAAAGTAATTTATTCAGCAGCTAAGTTGTTTTATTAAATCAGAATTGTGATCAAACTTAAATTTTGTCACAGCACAGACACAAACAGTTTCCAAAGTGCATCTGAATTCTGATCTGTGTGTCTGACTCATGGACTGCCACTCTGAGCAGCTTGACTTCATCATCTGGGTATCATATTATATGTGTGCCATGCTGCCCCCAACAGGCCCTCTGAAAAATGCATCAATTGTCTGTTAAATCCCACAGCATCCAGCCATAACTGAAGCCACACATCACATCTACAACTTCACCTCACACATCGCTTCCCAGCAGGGCATCAAATCAAGCGCATTCAGACGTGGGGCCACTCTATTCCGTATTTTATATCAAGCTTTTAAACTTGTATTGGCAGTATGGATCCCCCTCAGACTGGACATTTGCTGGTGATGCATTGATTGGCATGAATAATAGGCCAATGTGCCTTTTTCCACATAGATAATGCCATAATGGAGACAGCAGAAATGACCTCTTTAGGGGTAAATGTTAAGTCCCCTTGGGCAATCTACAGCCATTACACTGATGGTGAAAGTCTGCACCATTATTTCAGTAATTCTACTTAGTAATTCAGTCAAATCACTCTCTGGTACTAATCCCTGAACTTGTTCTCTTCACAAAGCTTTGAATAGACTTACTGCAAACGAAGTTGCCTATGTATGAAAATCATTAGTTTGAGTATGAGTGCTATATAGGGAAGTTTGCATCAACAATCAGTCGAACAGCAAAACAACAAACCCATCAAATTTGAACTGAAACTCCAAAGAAAAATGACAAAGCACAACACTTTTCACATGTATTCTCAGCTGAAAGCAGAGTGCATGCAAGGGGAACAGTTCTATTGTAAAAAAAAAAAAAAAAAAAAAAAGTTTGTTACCTTTTTACCAGTAAAATCATTTAATTAAAATAGATTTTTGAACATGGACTGCACACAGATGGTTCCACAAAAATACAAAGTGCTGCCTATTTAATGAACTATTCATTGTTTTAGTGTAGGGCACTTATAGTGAAAGAAATGTAAAAATAAATAAATCAATAAAATACCTGTCATATATAAACTACAGTAGAGGTGTATGGCATATGGAATTTGATATTGTGCATAGAAGTTGGATTGTTTTTGCACTTAAGATAAGAAAAACCTGAGAAAACTTGGGATGAAAAGAACTCTGTCCACTACATGTTAAAGTGGCTAACGTGTCTAGATGGTTACTGGGACATTATAAATTAAGTTCACGCGGAGTTCATGTTGAAATAATGACTGTTGTAGGTCTCGTTTGGCTTATCGCCTCGCCGTATTTACAACGAACAGCGCACACGCAGTGACACTTTGGTGCGGGAATCCCTTGAGGTTAATCACATTAGACAGCAACTTATCCAGATAAAGTTAGACACAAACAATGAACTCCTTAAACTTGTGGTCATGCAAATCGTGGCATTGAAAGCCACGGAGTCGCTCCGGTGCCCGTAGCGCACCTGCTCTTTGCGCACAGCAGCACAAAAGGCGAGAACAAACTGCCGATGAATGCCAGCGTTGTAGCGGCAAACTGTGACATTCTGATCATTACAAATCAAATGTGAGCGAAATTAACATTTTAAGCGGTATCTTGTCAACAGAATGCCACCATCATATAACTTACTTACATTACTTCCACGCTGCCACATTATGCTCGAACATAAGCCGTAAACAATAGTTAAAGCCTTCAAATTGCGACTAAACTATCAGACAAAATAGTGGGCAAACTGAGTTCAAGTGCCTTTCCCCTCCACTTCGTCTCCCGGCTGTGGCATAAAACAAGACTGCGCATATGTTCTGTACGTGCAAACATCTCCAGGTAATCCTCCTTACCTTTAAAAACTTCCCCTCGGGCGGACAACAGCAGGGCTATTGCAGCAAACAAGCAATTGATAACTTTATCCATGTCGACAGCGCCTTCGTAGCGTTAACCCCCAGCCGCGGGGTTAACTGGCAACTCTTCTTTCTTTATTGCAACTTGAATCCTACCTATACTTTTAGGAGTGTTAAATCTAAAGTGTCTTCGCCCTGCCCTCCGTCCCTTGGCGAGCTCTCGGGGTGTGAGAGGACACTGTCGCCGACACGGCTGCTCCTTGCCGGCTTGCTCCACACTTGGAGGAGGAATGTGTGAGTGAGTCCTGATTCCTGAATTACGCGTGGATTGAGTGGTCCGGCAGCTCCAGGAGCGCGGCGGCTGTGTGCGCGCCGTCTGGCCGGTTGAGGGCGCGCTTGAGCCCCGCCTGTGAGTGAGAGGACACGCGGAGGTGTCCCCTCCTCCTGCCAGACTCTATTGGTGTTTATTTGGACCAGCTGTGGAGACTTGAGTAGTACAGTTAACCCCAGACATGTAAGAACCTGTGGGCTGTTAACCTAGTCAGCCATCATTCATTTAAGGTAGTAATTAAAAATGAATAGTCAGTGATATTGTGATAGATTTTACGACTACCACCTTGAGATTATAAAGTAATCTCATTAGCAAAAATATTAGAATACGTTGGCTTTACTTCCCATATACCCCACTGCTGTGTGTGTACAAACTATTTCCTTCAAATTTTTCTTTTCTTATTAAAACCTATTGTGTACTATTACATAGTCAAGCAAGTACTGACATGGTAAACCCTTCCCTACCACAAACTGAGCTTGAACATTTGCTGAAGGTGACAAAATACTGAAAGGACCATAAAGCATTGTTACATAATATGTCATGTTTTGTATGTTATGTGGGATATGCATGATCAAATATAAATTGCATTTGTTTGCCAAAATAGTAATTCAAAGACAAAGAAATTCACAGTATGTTATCTTACATAGTGACTTTACTTATGTTTGAGGTCTAACTCCCTGTTAAATGTCTTAAGAATTAGCTGTTATAAAGATCCAAAAAAGAAAACCAAGTAGGCTTATTTGGGATTTGGGAGGAATAGTGCTGTGTAAAAAGTACTGTCAACGCTGATGTGAAAACATGTGAAAATCCATTAAATTTAACCATGTTTCACAGCTGTGGTGGAAGTAATGCGTCATTTTCTGTAGCAGACTAATGAAACATGTCTTCATTTCAAAAATTAAGAGAAGCCATGAAGTATCAAGGAGATAAAACAATATTAAGTATGTTTTTGGAGTGTTTAAATTCATTTCATACATCCCTTAATCTCAATCTACTGAAGAAGATCATGTGATGTGACCGAAAGCTCCACAGTGGCTACTACATGGACCTTGTGGTGTTGATTGCTGTTTCCAAGGTCAAACATGAACTTTAAACCTCAGCTTTGAATCCCACATGGACACAAAGTTCTAAAAAGTGCTCCGAGCACCTGCAATTCCATAATATTTGAGCAAACTGCATCTGCTGATGAAGATCATGTGATGTGATGAAAATCCAGAATAGCCACTAAATGGACCAAGTGGTGAAATTGTTTTCTCAACATAAATTGGAAATTTTAAAAACCTTATCCTCATACATCTAATAAGAAGATGACGCTTCCTATGTTTACTGAGGTGTTGTCATTAAGATTGCACAAGTTACAATATGAGTAAACTCAGTTGGCTTGATGTTTCTGCACCAGACTGTAATGAAACATATTTTATTGATCACCACTAGTTTTTCCCCAAATCTATGCTCCACTGGATTTGACTGTGATTTTATTAATCACAACACTAAATATGCTATATAAGCCTTTTTCATGCTCAACTTGACACCTTAATTTATTAACTTAAAATGTCCTTAAAATCTTTGCCAGCTGGATTCTTAATCATAGTTCACCTTGTGTGTCCTTTCTGATCAAATTCATCCATTGATCCTATTAAAGGGAAACCCAGCCTGACATTCAAGAGGACAGTTGACCTGGCAAAAGAGGACTGCATCATTACACACATTGTTGTTGTTGTTTTTCAGCTTCGATTAATCAATAATGAAGTCTTTTTTTTTGGTCAATAGTGAAGCCTTACTTTAATATATGCAAATATTTATTCAAAATTAGTCTTATCTGAGACGGCAAGTGCAAACAATGGCAGGATATTCTCACAGTAATATCAAACAGAGGGATGGAGAAGTAGCCTAACTCATGACAAAGTCAACCAATGTCATTCCCTTATTGTTTTTGCATGCATAAACACACATGGCGATTTCACTTGTACCAGCAGTTTTCATGGCTAATTAAAATGCAGCCAGATTGATGGGTCTACATTTTGTCTCAAAATGACCCCGTGTTGTCAAGGATATATGGCTCCAGTTGTTGTTTTTCTACATAAGTACACCCAACAATGGCTGAAGCATTTCATAGAAGCGCCACATGTCTTTTTGTGGTCTTTAGGTATTGTCTTGGCTGCAACAGTTATGTTGCCAGGAATGCATGAATACCAGTCTGAGCAGAGTTGTCATGGGAATTGATGAGAATGTAAACTCCTCCGATTAGATGGAGGAATGAATAGACAACATCATTGTTGTGAGTGTGTGTGTGTGTGTGTGTGTGTGTGTGTGTGTGTGTGTGTGTTTGTGAGCGTGTGATTGAGGGCTGTGTTTTAGTGGTTCTCCATAAACACAGTGCTAAGTCATGGTCAACAAACATATCACAGTAATATCCTACTCCAGTGGTTCCCAATGTTTTTGTCTGATGTGTTCAGATTCATCAGCACCACCTGTCATGTTCTAAATGTGTTAATTTGAACTGATTTTAAGTTGAATTTTATATAGAAGTGGATATATTGTTACAGCAATTTCTTCATACAATTTGACTTTTATGTTAGGTCAGTTTGGTCAAGTTTGCATTACCACTTGCCATTTATTCACTACTTTCATCTATTTCAAACATACTTTTAGCTTTTTCACAATTTTTCCATTACTTTTAGCTTACTATTTCAACTGTTGGTCCATTACTTTTAGCTACTTTTAGCTTTAAACCATTTAGTTACTTTTAGCTACAGTATCTATTTCAGGCTTTTATTCATTACTTTTAGCTAACTATTTAGACTTTTCTACTGCTTGCTAACTACTTTTCATGCACTCTCAATCACAACATGTAGTGTTCAGATGTTACAGCGGACTCAATATGTGGATATATTTTTTAATCAAATCACAATTCCTATTTTGTCTAATTAATTGAGCTGCAGGAGTACCCCTGTTTGGGAATCACTGTAAATCACTGGCGATAGCAAAAACAGGACCTTGTACAGACAAGACAGAAAAGCTGTGACATCACACTGATTGGATGGGAGGAAGTGGCTCTAAAATTAATGCCAAACCAGGATCAAAAGATTCCATATTTAGGCCTTAAATGTTATGTCATGGCCTACTGTTCCAGTGACTCACTGTTGCTGATTTCTGAACAACATCCTGAGTTAATGAATAGGTGATATTGACATTTTATCGTGGAGAGCCGCCACCAGCCAAGGAAGAACCTGTTGGCCTTCAGCAAATCTATTCTCCTTCATATTTCTCTCTGCAGGAACATTTTACATCAGTTAAACATGAGAACAATGAGCTAAATTACACTTTGTAGTAATTGACATAAGTGGCAGCATAATGCTGTTTGTCAATAAATGCCAATCACTTCACCTTATGTGCGGAGTCTCGGTGTGACTGAATAAATTAAAGAACTTAAACTGAACTCCGAAGAAAGACTTATTAAGCCTCTCCTCATGTGGCTGCCAGACAACAGTGATTTTTTCATTTAATTCCATTGTGATTATCCTGTGCCTTGATTGTCAAATGCTCAATACGAGATTGATTAGCTGTCCTTCATTATGGGAAGTCACTGGCTGCTGGTGATGCTAAACTGTTTTCTAAGCTTTGGCTTACGAATGCAAAATACCTTTTGGATGAAGAACACGGGTGCCAATCTGTGCTCACCCAGTTGTTATATCTTGCACAGTGTCTCATTATAAAGCAAAGTTATCAGAGCGCGCAGCAATTAAATAGGATCAGCAAATCCTACAAAGCCTGCTAACTGCAGTCATGGGTGATCCCGGGTGTACAGCTGACCGCTAGTGATTGAGTACCGTTCACTGCAATGAGGTTGATTGCAAGACTGCAAAGGATCATTTTAATTAATTGTCATAGTGGTAAAAGTGTGTGTTTACTTGACTGTACACAAGAGACTGTTTGTATTTCATAAGTGGATTCCAGATATTACTTTGTTTATTTAATTAAAATAAGAGTTTTAGTCACTTAGAGTTAACTACTGATGGAAAATCTTTTTGTCTATATATATATAATGTTCACTTGATGTTAAACAAGTGATACAAGCAGTGTACATTGTATTACCACTAGAATAGTAACATCACCACAGGACACGTACACATTGAATTCAGGTCATCTGACTCACATTGATGCAATATGTTTATAGGTGCTTTATTTGACAACATGTCCCATGATCACTATCTAGGACAAAGACTTATTCAGAAGGGGTTCATCCATCATGAATGCATGGGGAGTTTGTGTGTGTGTGTGTGTGTGTGTGTGTGTGTGTGTGTGTGTGTGTGTGTGTGCGTGTGTGTGAGCATTGCACTCAGAGTGAGACAGAGAGGGTGAGTGGATAGCTCAGCGTTCACTTTGACTAATGTAGTGGCATGTACACACCAACAGAGGTCACTTTTCTGCCTTTTCCATAGCACCTTCAATCTTCACTGTGAGTGGTTCAAAATGTGTGTGGCCTTAAATGTGGTAATCTCCTTAAATAATTTGACCAGCCAAGTTGACACAAACTCTGATTAATTTACATTTTCCCAGTCATACTCATCATGTCCTAAAGCTGCTCTCCTGCTATCGATATTTAAATACTGTATAACAATGTGGAAAGTGTATTCAAAAATAGATTTAATCAAACATATGTCCAATCAAATGAACGTTCTTCCACTGTTGTGCTTTGCATAATAAAACTCACACTTAAACAATATGAAACTTAAACTTTTTTGGCTTGAAATACAATTTGGACAACATCATTTTAATATGATTGTATTATTTCAGTATGATTACACTAAAAGTCACATGACAATAATACTGAGTTACAATGTTTTAGTTCTGGTTGAATATGCATCAGAGGATATCAGTGCATGGTCTGCCACATATTTTCTAGGCTGTAGTATGTGATACTTCCATCACACCATCCATAAGAACCACCATCCATAAAAATCTTTTGTTTATTTATTTTTTTTACTTTTATTTACCCAGAAATCCTTGTTGAAGATTTTGCTTCAACAGCTACAGTTTTAAACTGCTTAGGACAATGGGAGTTATTGGAAACCATAGCATCAGTTAAATAGTCCACATGATGACTGTTTTAATTCATTATTTTGCCTCTTTTTGCTTTATGTATGGTGTTTGGGGTGCTACAGTAAGTAGCAATAATAATAATAAAAAAATAATCCAAACTCAAATGTCCACTTACAAGCTTCCTGAGCTTCATTAACAAGTTTGCTTTAAATTATTTGAACTGAATTGAATAATTTGTTCCACAGTAGACCACATCTACTCTATTTTGAGAAGCAATTTTCAATCACATTATGCATTGTATGTTTTTTTTCCCATCGACAACCTCAGAGGAGCTGCCACCCAGCAGCCCTGCTCTGATCTGATGGAGTGGAACAACATTTAATCAGAGTCTGAGTCCCTCTTGTGTTTTTTTTGAGATCTTAAGCCCCCCGTCCGACGTTCTTTCCACTGACTTTACACACCTGATCCTCATGACCTGAATGCAACAGAGAGGGTGGTGATCAGTAGCTAAACCTACCGCGTTGCCCCCCCTCACCGTCATAGGCCAAACAAAATCAGCTGGCCAGTAATCAGCCCCCAAATGTAGACCTGTGAATTTCTGTGTGAGCTGAGCGACTTGTCCTGACCCCTTTACTGTGGACTGACACATGTTTAGACATGACACAGCAGTTAGTTGTTGTTTATTTTTAACCCAACTTTTACATAACATAAAAAACAGGAAATATTAATATTAATATTGAGCAATGGTCATTTGTCTGGAGCGAAAGTATCTGATTGTAATCAGGCAGTTTGTGGTAACAGCTAGCACTCACAGCATGACTACCACATGCCAGGGGTCAGAATTGTGCAACCATCCCATTATGACACATTCTTTTAGACACACACACACCCACAGATGAACACACACACACAAACACACAGTGGTTTCCCCTCACGTGGGCTTGAGGTAGGTATAGAGGGCACTGAGTCCTCCTTGCAGCACCTCCTGGATAGGCTTGAGGAGGGGGTTATGGATAATGTGAAGTCCTTTATCCAGCGGGTGGCAGGCCAACCTCCTGAGCCTGCTCAGTAGGTACATTTCCACTGGCACATTTTGCAGATCATTGAAGTCAACATTAAGGAGTTCTAAAGACTCCAGGAAGCACAGTGTCTTAGGCAGTGTGTGGATACTGTTTCCCTCCACGATCAGGATCTTCAGGTTAACCAAGTCCTGGATCTGGTCCGCAATGGTCTCCAGACGGTTGCAAGCCAGGTGGAGAAAGACCAGGCCCTTCATGCTGTAGACGCAGGTGGGGATGTGAGCGATGCGGTTGTGGCTGAGGTTGAGTTTTGTCAGATTGTGCATGGTTGCCAAGCTGCCGGGGAGGCCTGTGATCTGGTTGTTGGCCAGGCTGAGCACTTCCAGGCAGGCACAGGAGCCCAGCTCCTCTGGGACTTCGCTCAGGCGATTACGACAGGCGAAGAGCACTCGCAGTTTCTTTAGGAGGCCGATCTCAGGCGGGAGGCTGGACAGGTTGTTACCCCACAGGTTGAGGACCACCAGATTGTCCAGAGTGCCCAGGGCAGGGGGCAGAGAGCACAGGCAGTTCATGGACAAGTTTAGCTTCTGCAGTTCTCGGAGCTCCCACAGCTCAGTGGGGGTCCCATCGAGCCCCCGCATGGCCAGGCTGAGGGTGCTGTAGCCAAAGTGCACCGTGGTGTGTCTGCGGATCCTCTCAGCGGCTGAGGACAGGCTTGACTGGTCGTCTCTCCCAGCACTCTTACTCCTTTGACTCACACTCACCTCATTCAACTCCTTGTTGGAAAAACTGCAAGACTGCTTCCCACCCATCGTCCTCGCAGTACTGTTGATTCTGTCGCCTGTAACAAGATGTCAGCATGCGATTAGCTGAATCACCAACATTGAGAGGATTGCTAAGGATAATGGCTGCTGATTGATCTCCAGGGTTCTTGAACGAGCCACACAGAACATGATCAGTTCTACAGGTTGTTGTAGAACTCCTGATGTTTGGCAGCAGTTACACTGAATCCTGGCTTCGTTTTTCTCACCGAGTCGAGTTGCAGTCTGCTGTAACTGAGCACTGTGGGGACTCGTGGTCTGCGTCTCCCAGACCAACTGCCTGTCTTACTGGATTTCATACCCCAGCTGGTCCTGTCACTTTGCAAATCCACAGATAGCACCCTGCTCCCCACCCACTACAGGAGGGCGGGACTGGGGATGCTGTGTGAGCTCAATTAGTTGAGGTCACTGTCATGATCTCATAGCCTAACACACGGAAATACATTGGTGCTCACAAGTGCTGTCACACTTGGTACATAGCCATGTTTATTTTGTTAGCTACACCTGCTATCTTTTGTAATTGTATTATATTTTGCATTTAAAATAATTCTGATATTTGAGCCATCCCTGGCTGACCATAACCTCTTCTCACTTCTTTTCTTCTTGCATCACCCCTTGCGCCTTTGTGCATGATCTCTTGTCTCGACTTAAATATGGCACCAAGCTGGCAGCCATGAAAGCACTGAATCATCTCTCAAAAAAGTAACAGTTCTTAGAAGTATTAGAGGAACCTCATGCACAGACATGTGTGCTGGTAGTGCAAAAGGACGGGGAACATTCTAGTACGTTCCTAGAAAACTCTACTGCTATTCAAAATCTCATTCATGTGGCCCCGAGGGGAGAATCTCTCTTTATGTAAAAGCATTTACTGTATTGCATTTACATTTGTGAATTTGTCTTTCCCCCCAGCAACTTACGCACTGAGGTAAAAAGTTCTTAATGCTTTTTCTCTAGAGAGTTCTTTAAGCATCTTCATAGCATTCACTGAAAGCTGTCTGTTTCACTTCCTTTACAAAATGTCAAATTTAAAAAGGATTCAAACAGCATTTACCTTGAGTTGTGTGAATAGTTTCTACTGTATGTCTGCTTAATTTAAAGATTCCATTTGAGGTACTTTACATGAGTATTTCCATGTCATATTACTTTATACTTCTATTCCACAACAATTCAGAGCAAGACATTGTACATTTTACTGCACTACATTTATTTGACAGCTTTAGTTACTAGTTACTTTGATATTTGATAGACAAAATATATGATGATCTTATAAAATATAATGCACTGGTGTAGATTAAACTACCCAACTATATAATGCTGTTAAAACTTGCTCCACCTTGAGCAACTACAACAGTGAAATGTTGCTTACACGTGAATGCATCACTAATAATAATCCAGTAATATATTATGCAACAATATAAAACTCACGTGGGTGACTTGAGTGAGGTCAAGTCAAGTATTTTTAGCCCCAAATCAAAAGTTTGTCCCAGAGGGTTTTACAATCTATACAGTATGTGGCACCCTCTACCCTTGGAGCACCAATTCAATTATTAAAAACTCCACAAAAACTCCTTTTACAGGGGTCTCTTCCCTGTGAGAAACTTCAGAAAGAGCAACAGAGGAGAGATCCCTCTTACAGCATGGACAGACATGCAATAGATGCTGAATGTACAGAATGTACAGTACAGCATGTACACTGAGCTGCTACGCCAACCATACCTACAATTTTTAGGTATGAATAATGTTCTCTGTAATACTCAAACCCTGTTAACATTATAGTCTTATCTTAAGTCTCAATTCTCAGTTCTTTATTTTCTTCTATTTTCTATTTGAGTTATTGTGTATGATTTTGGTTGGTTTTAATTGTACTTTCTGTGGAGTAGCTGCTTTAACATCCCTTTGGGATTTAATATCTATCTATCTATCTATCTATCTATCTATCTATCTCTCTATCTATCTATTATAGGCAGTATATAAACAATACATTGTTTATAATACATTATAGCAGATATAAGGACATTTTAAGTGTTTTAGTACAATATCTAAACTATTATAACTAATATTATATTATATCTACTATGAAGACATATTTAATATAGTAATTACAACTGGGTTATATTTTATTGTCATTCATTATCTGTTTATATACCAGCATACAGTTACAGATACTTCACAGGAGGAGTAACTAACTATAGTAGATAACACTGAAAAATACCATTTTTTAAATTTATATATACTGCTTATAAATGCTAAATAGGTGAAGTTAAATAGTGTTATCTAAATTGTAAACAACATATAAGTCAAACTGTAATTTTGTCAAATAAGAACAAAAATGTACTTTTTTTCATTCATTTTTATTTCATGGCACCAGTCATTTTCTAATCATTAACATGATTTTTTGTAACAGGGGAGGTCTACATTCACATGTTTTGTAAGTGGGACCTTGGACTTGATCCACTTTCCTTAACAGCCTCACAGAGTCTGACTGGGGCTTAGAGTGGCCTTAGTCATCATTCTTCTCCCAGTCCAGTAATCAAAGTACTTGGATGACAGTTAGCAGTGATATCCAACTCTGGGGACCCGGTGGCTCCGCTCTGAGCATGGCTACATCAGCAGTTATGAATGACAGGTTGAATCATGTGTTTGCTGAATTGGACACTGGAGAGAGGCCTGTTGGGGTGCATTGTTCATTCAGGCAGCTGCTTGTGCAGTATGTGTCACCTGGACATTTTTTAGTAAATGTTAACAGCTTCACAGTAACTTTATGTAGAAACTGTCTGACTGGTACAAGACAAAGTCTTTACACAGCCCTCAGTTTTTAGGACGATCTGTGCTGCCGATGTTGTGTATATGTGTACCACGGCTGATTTCACAAACAGCAGGATTGCTATATCCTGCCAGCCTCTAGTTACATGAAAAATGACACCTCAGCTGTAACCATCAAAGCACGCCCCCCCATGTGCAAACACATGCCCGGAGAGGCTCAGAACACATGCTGTCAAATATGCAGAAAACCCTTGGCTTCATGTGTGTATTCCTCATTATGGGTTAACTGTAGCATTGCAATACCTGGAAAAAGCTGAGATGGATGGACAGATGGAGGGAGGGGTGGGATAGAAGCTAGATAGGTGGGTGGGTGAATGGACAGAGCGAATAATGCTCATTTCTGTGACAGAGAGATGTCATCATGACATACCTCTCCATAACACACCCTCGCCTAACACTCCGTCATAATCTTGTCAGGCATGAATCTTCATTAAATGCTCCTTTTTTATCTTGTGCATGCTTTTTTTTTACCCAAATGAATTTTCCTTTCAACCAGAGGAACAGATGTGTGGAAACAGCTTGAGATTTAAATTACATGAAAATGGGATTTACCATTCCTCTTGCATTCGCACAACACCTTAATACAGAGTCCCATTAGCACCAAATGAGGATGAGTTATTCACTCTGAGAACAGTTACACCCTCCAGTCCTCAGGGTGACAAAAATGATCTCATTTGAGAAAGCTCATCTGGTTATGTGGCACAATAATGACTCCGGATGAGCTACCTTTAGAGACTCAAGTTCAAGATATATACCATTATTACTTGTTCATTACTGTGGAGGCTTCTGGCGATGACAGATGATATATGGTCTTGCTGCCACAGAATCTGCCGTAGGTGTCTCTGTGCTGTTGAAATGTAAGGAGTACCTGCCAAGACCCGAGGCTCTTTAGAGTCTATATTGCAGACACATTACTCCCTGCAGCCAATACTCTTATTGAAGAACATGTACCCTCTTTAGACAGAATACAAGACAAGATCAGGTCTAAGAGACAAGAAATATGCATTTTGCAAGCCTTTTTAGTATTCCAGGCAAAATTAGCAGCATGAAATGGGAGAGAGCATGTGAATGGGGGTGGATGGCGAGCCACCTGAGCTGATAATCGTCTATTATTCAGCAGGTGCAGATGTGAATATTCACACCACTGGACACTTTCCACTTTCCATTTGTGCACGCGTACGCATCCTCCCAGCTAATGGAGTCTGTGGAAGTGGCTGTGCATTTTTGTCAAAAAAATTGAGGATATGTCACACATTTGAATTGCCATCTGGAAATTGGCTGCAACACCGCTCAGCCCAAACCTCCAGGTGACACAAAGGATCTACTCAGCAAATTAGCGGAGAGGAAATTTAAGGGAGTGTCCAACAAGTCTGCCTGGATGCTGAATACGAGGCCAAGAACATTTCATTTCAATGTTTCAAATTTACATTTATTTACCCGATTGGACACACTGAGGTTGCCCCTGGCTGGCTGTGCAAATTGTCAGCATGGAAATTACTATACATCAAGGCAGGTTTTAATGTATTCAAGCCTACTTTGAAGACAAATTGGTGCTAAAAGAGCACAAACACAAATTCATAACCCTTCTACATCTTCTTAGAATATTTTTCACCTTTTTATCAACTCCAACTGAAGCACCTCCGCTGAGTATCTTGTAATCTCCTAATCTCTCTCCCTAGGCCACACGCCCGGTATCTGTAGTTAGATCTGTAGTGAAGCAGCCAGATTCATCTTGAGATAAACTGGGACAACATGATGAATAGATAATAAAGGCACCCAGGGGAAAGCACTATCCGGGTTAACTCCGAAGTATAAAGATACCATTTGTAATGATGGTTGGAATCAACGGGGAAGTGCAGTGAGCAAAGCTAACTGGGCTCCAAAGTGACCAAATCAGTCCAGACTTTGCTGATGCTGCAGATGGGGAGTACAAACCAATTGTGGTTGTGACAACAACAAGTGGGGTGATGAAGTACCACCGAGCAGCCTATCTGGGTCTCACCTGCTCACTGCCACTGCTGCAGGCTACTGAGTGCTAAACAAAAACAGTTGTACAGCGAGAGCAGTTGTAGAGTGATCCCGATGAGATACACTGTCAATGCTTTGGGATGCTAATGAGGTCAATCGATTTATTTGGAGTTGAGTCTCTGACCTCGTCACTCCCTCAAAGCTCAGCAGAGACCCAGGAGTGACAATAATGAACTTCTCCTCCAAAGCTGCGTTAGATACAGAGACTGATGCCAGCTAAAATGTGAGGCATCTACTGTGTGTGGGCTGGGCACCTGCCACCATGAGGTTATTCCCCTGCTAGACAACTCAGAGCACCAGGGGAATGTAGTATCAAGTGAAACTTAACAAAGAATCTCCAACCATTACAGGAAATATATTGTAATATATATATGGAGCTGAGTTGGATAAATCTAACCCTCAAAAAAACATAAAAAGAATTCAGCATGAAAGTTTGTTCTTGATTTCGGAAATAGTAGTTTGACAATAAAATATAATAACATAAATAAAATACTCAAGCTCCACTTACTAGCTTTTTTGGTAACTTTGTTACAGATGGAGTTTGCTCATGTGTCATGGAAATGGACGAGTTGTCATCATGTGACAAGTTTGAAGTATAAAAGAGTAAAATGAATGCTTTTACTTACAAAAAAAAGACATTGCTGAGGACATTTGATGCAATCTGGCAGAGAATCCCAGTAGCTAGCTAACTCATTTCAGACTTAGCCTTGGATTTAAACCACTACCAGAGACCTTGGAAAGAGTGGCATCAACCTAGGGAGAGATCCTACACTCATAATGCTCAAATTTACATGAGTATTTATACTATGGCATACTCACAATACTCCACACTACTTAAATCAACAGCAGAAAAGCACCATGATGTACATACCAAACAACCCGTAAAGGAAAAATGAGCTCAGCCATTACAAAAAAGTAAGTGACAATTTACATCAGTGTAAATACTACACATAGGTAGATAGCAGCAATTAAAAGAGGAGAAATTAGCAGCCTGAAGACGCCAAGACATTGCCTACAAGCAGCCTACAGCTGGCCTAAAACCTAACAGATACTGCCAAGCTTGTCAGCTTGGTGATGTGAAGTTGCAATTCTAGTCAAGGCAAGTCAACTTTGGGACAAGTTCCCAAATTCCAGACAGCCACAGTCCACAGCACAGACAGGTCACTCAGTTTGTGGCACGCATATGATGCACGAACAGCAAATGGAGTCTGGGACTGACTTGGCGCCTGGTTCCAGACCACTGAATTGCTGCCCACATCTCAGATCTGTTCAGCAATTAAAAAATTCGAAAAGCACCATGATCGTTGACCTTGCTTATTACAGTAAATGCTACATATGGGGTAATGGTAGCAGCAAGAGATTGCATTACAGGGTTAGCAAATTGGCAAATGAGCAGTACGGCAGCAGGACTGCAGAGCAAAAGAGGGGAGGGAGCATGACCGCCTTATTTCAGATATGTCATGTGAGTGTGGTGGAGAAACTCACATTACAACATTTTTATTCTGACTGAAAGTGACAGAGCAGTTTCATCACAAGTTTGATCAGTGATGATTTTTCTGTCCATGTCACCAAAACTTGAAACAATAGGATCTGACAAGCTCTGTTCTAAAAATTAGGATGCTTGCCAGGCCATCACTGCCAGCAAGCCATAAATGTTTCATGTGGTGCTGATATGGTAATCATTGGATCCCTACAATGACACCTTGTGAGAGTTGGATAACGATGGTTGTCTTTCAGGCCTGTGTGACTCTGGACACAGTCCAACAGCTGAGGCACAGCCTGAAGTGTGAATCTGTCAGTTAAAAAGACTGTGTTGCATCCTATAGGTAGATAAAAGTCTCAAAGATGAGCGAAGCAAAGGTGCAACGGGTGTCCTCCAGGCATCATGCAGACATACGGAGTCGCTGGTGAAAGATACCAAACAAATGCATTCCTCTGAGTTAAATATGCATTCCGTTTCATGAGGTTTGCAAGTGGGTCCAGGTGCCTGTTGGTGGCACAGACCCAGCTGGAGGATGTGTCTAACTCGCTCTGCTGGCGCTCAGGCTGGCATACTAACAGAGCCAGGGGTGCTTTCACAGTGAGTTGAAAGAGGCTGGCGCCGGTGCCACACACCCAGGGTTCAGAAACACGAGCTCCAGCTGCATGTCCACTAGCTCGCATAGCTAAAGAAACATTTGAGACTGGAAATCTAAAGTGAATTTCCAACCCGCAAGAATATCGATCTCATGACATTAACAATCACGCACAGCACCACCACCTGAATCACACGTTGCACGTGAGATTCTGGGAGATTAATTGTTGGGGTGAAAAAAAAGACATTTTCCAATCACAAGGGATGAAGCAATAAAAGGCCAACATGTCTAAACTAGCTGAATGTATTATTTCTCTGAGGCTTGTGTAAGCCTTTTATTAAAGTGAAACAATCTTGCCAGACACCTGTTGTTCCTGCATGGGGGTATTTATTGTTGGCCTATGTCAGCACACTGTAATCCCTGGCTAGAACATGGCTGTATTACCAGTGTGACCTATTCTTGGTCATCATAATTTCCTGAGAGTGTGTTTGTGTGCGTGTGTGTGTGTGGGAAAGAGCGAGAGAGATTGAAAAAGGGCGAGGCAGAGAAAGTGACAGCGTTCATGCGTATGAGTGTGTATGAGCGTGTGTGTATGTATCCAGTGATTGCAGGCACCCTTTTTATTTATTTATTTTTTGACACCCAGTGTCATGCAGAAGAAATCGCCTATTGCTGACACCAGTGATTTCTTGTCTCCAGTGCTGAGAAGTGTGTGTGGAGGCAAAACAGTTGGGTCTTACTGACGGGGAGTCGGACAGTTCTGTGATTAAGTGGTAATGGCCCAGGACGTGACAGGGTAACAGGGGATTTCATTGGTCACAGGGCAAGAAAAACTGCACACCCTTGGGCCTTTGGGCTATTTTTGAGAGAGTGTAAAATTATTTCAAGCAAAGTTCTAAATTGGCATTTGAACTGTATGAAAAATCTCTAAAATGTCAGCAGTTTTAAGACCTCTGACTAGAAGATTCAGTTTTACAGACTGCATCATTTGTGTTTGTGAAGTACTAAGAATTTGTTGATTGACACGCATAAGAAACATTAGAGTTTAAAAGCAAAGAGGACTCTCATCATGCCACCACCTTCGCCACGCCTGCTTTGAATTCCAGGGTCTGCCTATGGGCTTAGCCCACTAATTGTGGCCTGAGTTCCTACAGTATTGTTGCATGCCTGTGGTTTGGTTTGAGGCCCCAGTTATATTAAGACCAGGATATTTTAACATCTATAATGGAATACACAATCAGCTCAGATAATCAGGGGTGTGTGCAGTCTGGTTTATGTGTGAGGTTGTTGAGGTACAGTGTTTCACTGTTTAGAGGTTTGGAGAGAGTTGGTCTTATTGTAACGCACAGCTTGAGAAACAGTGCTCAATGAGTGTGAACCCTAACAGTAATTACAAGGTGACGTTTCTATGGGAATATACTATATAATAGTTACTTGAGCGCTTACAGATAGGCCTCTGGTAACTGTAAGTGGGTCCTGTGTGAGATATAAATGGTGTTATGGCGACATCTACTGGCTAATGTGAAAGTAGGTGAAGGAGAGTTTTTTTCTACTGTGGACCAGCCTATTTATTCATATCATCTGGTGGAATATTGGTTTTTGGGGATTTATAGTGGATACTATAGTAGTATCTGTGCTACGAGATCATGGTGTCCTTATTGTACCTTTAGTTCTCTCACTATATAATTATTCTGTTAATACTTCTATTGGTGTGTCCGTGGTACTCAATAGCAAGTGTTTTGTGACATTTCTGAGTAGCCTATCATTGAATTTTCAAGGTCTTCCTCACACTGCCAGGATTGGGTTCTATTTGAAATACTTTATTTTATTTTCTAATAAAGTAGCTACAGCCCTACAGCCCTACATGCCCTTTATGGCATCATAACATTAATTTAGCGATTTATTGCAGCCTATGGCCTATATTACTCACTAGTGGGTTTACAGTGCCCTTACAGATGGGGTGCATGTGTAAAAATGCTCTATCACAAGTAAAAGTCCTGCCTTCATACATTTAAAAGCACAAAAAGCAGTCATTATGAAAAATTAAAAGTATCCAATGTACAGATTATACAGTATATATATGTGTATATATTGAGTGAGGCATTAATGTGTAAGTAACATTTTCATGCTGTAGCTGGTCAAAGTGGACCAGATTTGAAGTATTTTATACACGGTTGGTAGTCTATTGTGTAACAATGTTTTGTGTTTTTCAGAGTTAATTGTGTGTTTTGTTTGTCACATTTTAATAAGCAAAGTAACTGTTAACCAGTGGTGGAAAGTAACTAGGTACATTTCCTCAAGTACTGTACTTAAGTACAATATTGAGGTACTTGCACTTTACTTAAGTGCATATTTTCTTCTACTTGATACTTCTACTCCACTATAATTCAGAGGCAAATATTGTACGTGTAGCCTTCTTATACTAACTCCACTACATGTTTTTGATAACTTTAGTTACTAGTTAATTTGCAGATTCAGATTAAAAATACAAAATATGATCGGCACATAAAATATGATGTATTATTATAGGTTAAGATAAGGGGGGAAATTAGTTAGTTAAATTAGTACTTAGTTACCCTACACCACTGTTTGTAGGCTATTAATTGTTGTTTTTTTTACAATCACTTGTGCTATCAGCTGTAATTGTCCTATGGAGGCTTTGGCTGTAATACAGAGTAAGTCTATACCCATCATTTATCCTCCTAATACTTCTATAATATTTCTAGAATTAGATCATATTATAATTATGATAATGATGTGGCATTGGTACCTTTTAATGAGCTAGTGATCCTACTTTAGGCTCTTTCAGGGTTCTAGCCTATATAACCACTATGAGAACTGTATGATGAATAATAGTATATATTTTTATATATATATTTATTTTTTTTTTATCTTTCTAGAGGTCATTACAGAATTACCATAGTGTGTCCCTGTAAAATAAATTTAAAGAAAAAGAATTATGTCTTCGTTGGGAGCAGCGAGGCCAGTCTCTCCCTGACCCTATAGACATGAATGGTATTGCACCCGACCACCCAGCGCGTCATAATGCATGTAGCAGCCAATCATAGTTCAGAAAGCGGGCTCTGTTGCGTGACGAACAGCTGTCTCATCCAATCAGAGTTTTACAACAGGCATCGATGCCCGCCTTCACTCCGCGCGTAGCCAATTAGGACGGAGCAGTAATTACTAATTCATTACATTGCAAAGGGGAGTGACGCAGTTATTGTAGATCTATAGATACTCTATGCTTTCTTATATGACCTGAAATAACATTTTTGGTTTCAAGCCGAGGACGTAATATTCCTCATAAACAGAACAAAGAGGAGGGATTCCTGCTGTCGTCTGGAGGCTGTATGTCGAATCTCTGCGCCCCTTGAATTTGGATGCCATTCCGGTTGGAGGTTGCGGTACACCCCGAGGACTAGATGCGATAACCAGAACGAGATATGCCGCAGCCGAAATCACGAAAAATCGCCATCCTCGGGTACAGATCCGTAGGTGAGTTCCGGACCAGATTGACAGGCAGAGGGGGGATGATACCCTAAAGGGCCTCGGATGCAACGCTGTGGCTAGATTTCAGCGGCCTTTCGGGTCAATTTAAAGCCATTATAAGAGCGGTTTACGCCTCCTATAATAGACTTAAATAGGGAGTAGGGTCTGTCACGCAACATCTCAGAGCGGGCGAATGAGCGCCACCAGGTGAGACGTGGCCTTGTGGTAAAGCACACGAGGCCTCCCACAATGTGTTCCAAGATAGATATTTTAACGGTCTTATTGATATGCGTTTCCTATCAGTGACCCTGGCAGCGTTAGTTAGTGCCATGCTCTGTGTGTGTGTGTGTGTGTGTGTGCAGGCCCGAAGGACCACCGGATTTGACGCATTACTGTGCAGTTGTATTTGATCGTATCTGAAACCAAAGAAGCGCAATAATTTGTATGCGGTGAAAGGATGCTCGGGATGGCAAGATGGCACACACAGATAGCACGACTGGAGGCCCAGCCAGCATCTAGCAAAAAATAAAAAAAACTGTGATACTCCCGTAGAGACTTGTATTGTGTTTATGGTTGCCTAGTACTTGATATAGTAAACACCTCCCATAGTATTACTATAGGGTTTTTTATTGTGTATTTTATGGCCTTTAGTAGGTCATTTTAAGTTTTGCTGGTATTCTAATAGTGAATGTAGGATTTACATTTTTTTCTATCTATCTAATCCCTTTCAGGTTTTGTCATCTTTATGCTGAGATACTCCTGAGCTGAGCTAATCAATCATGTACTGTGATTGATGAACACAAGTTAGGAAGGACTGCAAACCAATAAACTTTTGAGGCTTCTCACAATTTATTTCCACATTTCCAATGATTTCCTAACATACCCATTCGTTTGTATTTTGCAGGAAAGTCCTCCTTGACAATTCAGTTTGTGGAAGGCCAGTTTGTTGACTCCTATGACCCAACAATAGAAAACAGTAAGTGGGAATTTGGTGGTCCTTTGCACCTCGATACAAAAACAGGAAACTGTTTCGTTGAAGTGGTAAGCCACTCAGATCCTGCTGCATCTCCTCTTGTGATCAGTTTAGTTAGTGGAAGACAGCCTAAACAATAGCCACTCTAAATGTAATAGCTTTTGCTGTATTTAATAGCACCCCTGCTCTTTTTTCCTTCATGTTGTATTTCATAAAAGTGTATGTATTTTTTATGACGTGGTCTTCAGGCAAGGTGGTCCACGTCTGCAATGAAACTCTGCTGGAAACCCTGACAAATATCTTGACACTTGCTCTGCTCAGTGTTTTCTCATTGTGTGCGATTCATCAGTTATTCACGTGTAAAGTCATGTTTGGTTATCAGGCTGTTGGTCAAAGCTCTTGATTAGTCGAGTCTAGTCTAGTCGGTTTTATTTATAGAGCCCAAAACCACAAATTTGGCTAAGAGGGTTTTACAAACTGAACAACATACAACACCATATATCCTTAGACTCTCAAATCTGATAAGGAAGAACTCTGACTAAACTGCCATAAAAACTTAAAAGTAAAAAAGAAAATACATAAGATTGGTCAGTATGGTTGAAATCAATATTATAATTGCTGTTTGTCAATGGAAATCACATCACAAGGGCCACTTACTTGGTGTTTCCAAAGCTTTCAGCTACATCTTGTGGCCATCCTCAGTGGATGGAGTTGCTCAGTTGCCATGGAGATGGTTTAGTTGTTCAGAATCAGCTTTATTGGCCAAATGTGTGTTCACATACGAGGAATGTGACTCCGGTTGTTTGTTGCTTTCAATGTTACACACAGTTCCAAGAACAATTTTCAGGATGATACATACAAATAGACATACATCTAAAAAAAAAAATAAGGACAACAAAGATAAACGTAAACGATTAACTATAATGTACATACAAGTAGGCTAGGTGAAAAAATAGATGTATATATATAAAAGCAACAATGAACAATAGCATACAATGTCTATATACAAGTCAAACTGTTTCTGTAAATTGTAAACGAGAATAAAATACTGCAAAGAGTGCTGGAATATATATTGAATGATTAATGTAATATTTACTTTATATACATGAAGTAGGTGGTTATGTACAGTATGTCTATATACAGTATATACAGTAAATATACAGTGTGCTTAGGTTTAAATTTGATTTTATATTAGATTTATATTTAGTTGTTATCACGTGACCTAAGTATGGAATTGCAGTCACATGATAGCAGGTGGTTGTATATCAGTTTTTTATGCATATATACTATATGGCTGAAACAAACAATTATTTTCATTATCAGTTAGCCTGCCGATTACTTTCTTGATTAATCCATTAATTGGTTGGTCTATAAAATGTCAGAAAATAGCAAAAAATATCCATCACATTTTCTCAGAGTCCGTAGCGACGTTGTCATATTTTAGTTTTTCTGGCCAGTAGTCCAAAGCTCAAAACTATTTAATTTACAATGGCATTAAACAGAGAAAAGCAGCAAATTCTCATTCAATTTTCCTTAAAATATTAGGAAAATTATAGAAAAGAGTTGCAGATTTTTGGTCGATCGACTAATCGATAATCCTTGTATCTCTAATACAGTCACAATCACAATATCAATTTGATATCAATATTATATCATTGTATAGCTTATGTTTCACATTTTATTCACTCAAACCTACGTTCATCACACTGAAATTGATGATGGATGGAAAGCGTGTTGTCAGACAAATAATCTTCCTCTAAATGTTCCATTATACCTCATTAGTTTTTTTGTTTTTTTACATAAATGTTGCTTTTTATTATCAATTCAATTTCAATTCAGAAGGCTTTATTGGCATGAAAGTTGCTATCAAAATACAATTTGTCCAAATATTTGGACAGTACACAAAAACAGTAATATGAACATTAACACATTAAGATTGATATATATATATTAATTATATATATACAGTATGATAAATGTAGACATCTGAATTCTGCATCCTGAACTCAATAACATGATTTCACTGAAAGAAGAAGAATGATAACACTGAATTGTTACCCAGTGGGGTGTAATGTTCCCTCTACACCAACGTGTCCAAACACTACACCAGCTGATTTCACCAGTCTCCACACTTTGAACCAGAAAAAGAAAACTTTCTTTTGAGGAACTTTTGAGAGATCAGCTGGTGTAGTCATGTTTGGTCAGACTTAAACCTCGCTGACTCTAGTGCTATACGCTTGGACATCACTGGCTTAGAGAGGAAACCTTGCTTGTAGGTACTTTTAACAGTACATGTTGCAGAAGGAGAGAAGTACAGTAATTAATCCATCTCCTAAACACACATATTCCCAGACACTCAAGAGATTTGTGTGTAAACTTTTCCCGTAGGCTGTTTCTCTTTTTCCCGACATGTTCGCTCACATATGCGTTTCCCGAGTGTGCGGTCTGCATCTATAAATAATCTCTGGATGGTTAACATAAAGTGAAGTGTCAGCGTTATCAGCGAGATGCTGCAGGGAGTACAATCCCTCCGTCCTGCTGCAGATAATACGATCCATCTCCAGGCAGATATTGACATTTCTGTGCTGGATGAACTCAGTGGTACCAAAATGGATCCATAACTGGCTTGTGTCTTGTATGTCTCGAGATCTGCACACCAATGAAGATACATTTGGCTGTGAAGTACTATACAGAAGAGATGTACTATGGTGTTGTATTTACCACATTTGTCAGTGTTATTTTGAAAGGAAATTTGCTAACCCACCCATTAAAATGTTTCAGGTGTAAATTTGATTGGTAAATTTCTAATTTGTCTTTTCTTTTCACTGCAGCATTTACTAAAATGATCACAATAAATGGACAAGAGTACCATCTTCAGCTGGTAGACACAGCAGGACAGGTATGACTCAGTGCATTAGCCACTCAGTGGGTCATTGATTTTTATGTAAATATGTGTTGTTATGATAATGTTCTTTCATAGTTTGGTGTTCATTTGGCTTCATTAATTACTTTGAATTCCTTCTATTCCAAACTTGCAACTTTGCATACTCATTTCTTCACAATTTCTCCCTCTACAGGATGAGTACTCTATCTTCCCACAGACCTACTCCATAGATATCAACGGTTACATTCTGGTCTATTCAGTCACATCTAATAAAAGGTATACTTCCCCTTTTTAAAAGCAAACAAATATCTGTTAAGTTCTGTATAAGATGAACTGTGTACACTTCATGAATGCTGAACAAGAGACCTTCCCCTTGTTTCTTCCAGCTTTGAAGTTGTACAAGTTATCCATGAAAAACTATTGGACATGGTGGGAAAAGTTCAGTAAGTACTGCTTCTTCTTCTAATTTTGCTATCCAAGGCATTCCAAGGCGTATTTTATATATCATGTGCTGTTTACTTTTCCCTCTAATGCAGAGTACCAATTATGCTTGTCGGAAACAAGAACGACCTACATATGGAGCGGTATGTCCTAACACTCACAATTGTACATCAGGTCCAGTTTTAGTCATCATTTCGTATCATTTTGTGGACTCTTGGTGGCAGCAGTGTAAAACTAAACATGCCCAACATAAGAAACACAAACAGGAATACAGAGCAGATGTTAATATCCGGTTCACAGATTACGACGCTACTGCCTTACGGTGAAATATTTATGTGTTTTATGCTGACTGACTGTCCTGATGTCCCTGTGTGTGTGTGCGTGTGTGTTCTCTTTTCTTTAGAGTAATCAGTTGTGAAGAAGGAAAAGCATTAGCCGAATCCTGGAACGCTGCCTTCATGGAGTCCTCAGCTAAAGAGAACCAGGTAAGAGCAGAGGCTGCAGAGATCCTATTCAGCACCAAGTACTTTGTTTATGCTTGATTTGGATGTTATCAAGGCCTATTTATCTATCTGTTAAAAAACAACAACATTAAAATCATAAACAAATATATTTCATGCTATATTAAATAGCAGTTGGCATGAATTTGATGATTACATAGGTTTGGTGTGATCGGTCTGAGAAAGAGGGCTCAGTCTCATTTAAAGTTAGAATCCTTAAAGAGGAACTCTGATTTTACAAGGTCAGTTTACTCATCATGGGGAGGACCCTGTGAAAACAATTGTATAATGTCTTCTATGGCTCTGAAGGGAGCCATTTTCAGCAGAAAAGCTCTAAAAACCCACTGTACCTTAGCTGCACAGCACCAATCTGCACACAGACACACTTAGCAACTAGCTAGTGAACATAGTGGAGCATTTAGCAGCTAAAGAGCCAGATATTTACCTCAGGAGTTGGTGGAGAGCAAACCACAGCTAAAAGAGAGTGAATATTGGACTTACATTCGTCAAGTGGCCAGAAGCACGACTCCAAATTAATGCTAATGTTGCTCCGTGTCTTTTGTGTAAATAAGCCACTGTTTGCTAACAAGTTTGCTATATCAACTCAAGGATAATGTGTTAATGTTGTGTTTGCAGCTTGTTGCGCTGCCCCCAAGTGGCCAAAAAAATCAGTTCATGCAGGTTTCAACACTGGTTCAAAAGTTTATCCATAGCCTCCAAGAAACAGCATGTTCTGTCCAACATTCTTCAGATTTTCTTCATTTTCATTCAGGGAGAGGCTAAAGCTTGGCCACCATGAGCTTAAAGTAAATAACAATAACTTGCAACACGAGCAACAGGAGTAGCAACATAGCTAAGTTTCATACTCAGGAAGTCTGTTAATCTGCTTAAAATCAAGTTAGCCAACAAATATTGCTTGACTGTCTTTAAATGCACATGAAAAACAATGCCATCTGTGTTGTGCCTAAAGCCAGTGAGAATCCACTGGATGCAGTGTGTGCTGCTGGAAAATTAAAAGTGGTGTGACTGAGACATGTGACAGCGTCCTGTGTGTATGTGTGTGTCTCATTCTGTCCTTCAGACAGCCGTGGAGGTTTTCCGGAGGATGATCCTGGAGGCAGAGAAGATGGACGGCGGCGTGCAGCCCGGAAAATCCTCCTGCTCCATGATGTAGAGCCTCCCAATCAACACACAGGACACTGCACTGGGATATCCCGTTACTTGAAGGCTAGCTGCCAGTTCTCCTTCACCTCAGCTGACTCCACCCCTCCAGGGTCCTAAATATCCAATACTGTCTATTTATGGCTCTGATTACACTGTTATTTATCAGTATTTCCTATTCCCTTTTGTTATCCTTGTTTTTCTTTGTGTGTTTGATAAAAAAAAGGATGAGTGGTGGGTCCCTTGTCTTATATTTCCCACAATCCACCTCTCCTCCATCTCTGTGCTCGGCACTGATGCAAAACACAGAACGTCATTTGGGTGTATCAGAAAAAATGTTTTTCCTGTGCTCGGTAATGACGACAGCCGTAACTAAGGCCAGAGAAAGTAGTGGCTTGATGCATCTTAGCTTCTCATTATGCAGCTCCCATATAGGCTACGAGCCCTTCTCTGTTTAAATAACAAGAGATAAGAGAAATGTCATGTCTGCCATGCATACGCTCTGAAAATGGATAAGTAAACACAGACATTTCTTCTGTTACATCACCAGCTGCTTTGTCCCCCCAATATACACCTCTTTTTCTACTTCATCGCAGTACCCACTTCTCTGTCCCTCAGTTTGTTTTAATAGCAGTTACTGTCAGCCAAAAAAACCTGCATCCATTTTCTAATGTTGAAAATGTTGTACAAATGTTTTTGATTGTAATCATTAAAGCAAAAAGTGGTTATGTAAAGCAGGGCTGAGTGTGGATTATTATTACTTTGGCTGATGATTGACAGCAGATTTTTGTCACCTGGGAGGAAGGGCAACTTTATGTATTTAGCACCTTTCAAAGATAGTTCAAATTGCTTTACAGAAAGGGACAAAAAGACTAATAAATACAGTAGGCGCGCAACTTTAAAAGGGTAAAATAAATTGAGAAGGGTGCAGGATGTGAGTGGAGGGTGATCTAAGTTTTTGAGATTCAGTACAAAGCAATGGAGAACCTCTGTGTTTTATAATAACAAAATTAAACTCTTGGATATTTAACGTTATAGAGAAATGGAGTCAGAAGTCAGTGCCAAGCGTGAAATGCTTTTCTTCATCTCTGAAAGATGTCTAACAGTAGCCGCAGTGTTCTGAATGAGCTGAAGTTGTTGCACCTTTTTCTGGACGTTTAAGAAAGGACCATTACAATAACCCGACCTGCTGAAAATGAAAGCATGGATAAGACTCTCTAACTCTTGCCTGAACATGAATCCAATCATTCCTAATGTTTTTTTGGATGATAGCAGGCAGACTTTGTTTGTGACTTGAGGTGGCTGTCAACAAATAATAAGAAAACTCCAGAGATTTCCAGACTCAAGAATGAGAACAGGCACTTGCTCTTTTTCTAAATGTTTTATTTGTCAAGGGAAATAATTGACAGAGCAAATTTAGTTGCTGCAGGAGTCATTGGTTTTTAGTGCCTTGCTCAAAGATACTCCAGTGCATTGTCATTTTCTTTTATGTTTATATAACATTTTCGAAGGTGTTGCACATGTCGCCGCTACAGCACTTCATATCGATGTAGGCGTTCATCTTCAGCAATTCACAGTCTGACAGAGCCATGCATTTCTGGTATTGGCCGTCTAAGAAAGTTTAAAAAAAAGGAAATGGTTGTCTTTTAAGAAAAATGTGGCCTTTTATTATGTAAGAAGCACCTAAAACGTATTTTAATACAGTATATTTACATGATTCATAAATACTGGGAAAACAGTTTCAGTTACTGTATGTTACTGTATGTTGCCTTGCCTGATACTGTTTAGCCACAAGAGGGCTTAAGGAATTTTCTCTCTTGATACTGATGAACATTTTTTCAAACAATTCATTTACATCACCACTGATGCCCCTAGCCCTCTAATTTTGGTGCCATGGTATGCATGCAAATGTCTTTCTTCAGCGAACTTCTCCTTTAACTCGACTGCGATTCACAGCAAAGATAATATTTATATTTTATTGTGGATTATGTACTGCCATTCTCGAGTCCATGTGTTTGTTGATGATAGAACAGTTTGAGTATGTTGAGAAACTCACTTGGTGCTCTGAGGAACCTGGCAGCAGCACAGCCGTCCTTCTCTGGTTTACAGGTCTCTACGGTAAGCTCACAGGTTCCTCCAGCCTTTTTGGGGATACACCGGTGGCAGTTCAGTGCTTCACCTTAAAACAAAACACAGCAAAAAAATAGATATATTTCAGTCATTGTTGTGTATCTAATTCTGTCATAAAGTGTTTCCTGTTGGAATCTCTCCTGGGATGATGAATATTTGTAAGTTATTAGTAAGGTTTGGTTTACTTAGATGACACTGTGCTCTGACCACCACAGGTAAGTCAATTTATTTTTACATAACTACTTTCATTTCTTAGACATGACTCCTACAGTCTGTTGCAGAAAAGAAAGCCTTTGAGTTTCTGACAGGTCTGCAAGGACTGTGTTCCTGCACACTAAAGACTCAAATAGACAGCAGACGTCCCTGTTGCACAGCAGCAGAGGTTGTGTTTATTCAGTGGAGAATCAGTGACAGACTCACCAGCTGTAAACAGCAGGGCGACGGTTAAAGCCAAGACCAACAGCTTCATTGTTCTGTTCAATACTGCAGCCTGTGAGAGATAAAGCACAGATTTGATAATACAGTATGTACAATACTTTCAGTACTTCAGATTTCATGACATGTCTCCCATTCTTTTTTTAGACGTGATTATCTCATGATTTCTGGGAACTGATTTAAAATACATAGTCTAATATATACACATTGTGAGCAAAAACAGGTATATTAGCATGCATGCACATCCCTGCACAGTAATATTGACATTTGATAGCAAATATATGGCAAAAATGTCAAACATATTTTAAAAAGAATTGAAGGTTTGATACACAAAGTAAGAGAAGAAAAGTATTGTTTTACATGTACATACCTTGCTGATTTGTCTGTCTCGTTTTCTGCTAATGACTGAGATGTATTCATCGACTTTCCCTCTTTTTATACCAGTTCATACTTTGCCCTGTCATGGCAACGGCCCATTAATTGGTGTATCTTTTGTTAAGTCTATATGCTCAGCACCTCACTCACCCTGGGTACACCGTGTTCAGGGGTTACAGTTTCCCAATGCTCAGATTCCTGCATTATGTAAGAGCTGTCCACCCTTTGTCCACTCCTGTATATAATTTATGAGACTTTTGCAAATACTTATGTATGCATTTGTCACAGACTCAGAAAAAGAAGATATTAGTTGGATGTGAGGACAGGAGGATATTAGTCAAAGGTACAGTATGTTTGCTTTAGGTGGATTATGTCTGACTGTATGAGGTGTAATACCTTTGGCTCAGTGCTCTTTAACCACTGTCAGCACCAGACAAGAAAGGACTCGATACAAAGCTTATAAAGTCTGAATTAACTTAATATAAAACTAATGAAAGAGAATGAAAGACTGGCACTGTCAACAGCTATCATACACGTAAAGCAAATGCCTTTAACTATAACATAGATGAGCGCAAAAGTTCAAAATATTTTCATTTGTGCAGAAGAAATGTTCCCTCCATTACATTTTAAAGTCAACATACATACAGAAAATTGCTTCAATACATGAATGACTGGCTGAAAAATGCAGCTATTAATGCTTTTCAGCTATTGAAAGTTAAGAGTCTATTTTACATCATAAATATTATCTCTTTTGGTGTACTGGTGCAAATAGTCTGAAAAGCCCAAAGAGGCCAACTGGTGAATAAATGGATTGACATCTATTTACATGAGGTGCGAAGGTCCATGTGATTTTTAAATCTACACACTTTGAATGACTGCTTTGGTGTGAATGTCAAACCTTGTTGTACTTTCTAATCTCTAAAAAGCTACTCAAGTGCAATAAATCCTTTCAGGTTTTGTGTGTTTTATCTCTGCTATTGTAGACGGAGAGAGACAGAGAGGGGGCTCAAGTCATCCAGTTTATGAAAAACAGGTTTTATCTGTTTTGCATCCTGCTCCACTTGTCTAATCTTTGATGTTGCGACTGAGAGTCTCCTCCCAAATTTTGCGTGGGTCAAGGTCTAAATAGATCCGGGGATCCTCTCTGGATCAGCAGCAGAGAAACAACAACAGAGAGGCATCTCTGGGGCTGCTCTGCTCACCCTGCAGCCATCAAAACTCAGACATGGTTAAGTAGCCTGAAAATGGACTGGGACCACACCTCATTGTTTCTACATATTCCCAGTTTCTCGCCCAGCTTGTCAGAATACAGATTTCTTGCTTCCACTGGGTCATTCTTGTCCTTTTACCTCTGCTTTAACTTTCCCTCTCTGTTTGTTTTCCTCCTCGTCTGGACACAACCCAAATATTACTCTGCAACCCCCGACTCAGTGCAACATCACTCCCAAAGCCCAATCAAAGCAAAATATCTCTCCATTGTTTCGTCCCACCCCTCCAGAGCCAAACTCCAATATCAGCACTGGCACATGTAAGGGAAACTGTCCATGTGGCAAAATGTCTAAACCCCCCATTGTTGTGCTTTTGTTGCCTCTGCCTCGCGATACCACCATGCTCACTGTCAGCCATATATATCTGGGTGGCCAAATTTTTCCACTCTTATACTGTGTGACTAGTTTGGAACAGCTAACAGTGGAAAAATGTCTCAGTACTCAGGAAAGGTGAGTACTATGACAAGGGAGTGTGATGCAGCCACAGCAGTTCCCAAATGTATGCATGTGTGTCACAAACAAATGTCAATCACAAAGGCATTAATGTAGATGACTGGTCCAACCTCAGATACTTTAACAGTGTTGAATAGCACAATATCTTTCTGACTACTGAACACTGCATTTTTCATACAAGTATTTGTTAGGAGAAAAATATTTCAATGTTCACTGTTGTGACAAAAAAAACAGATCGTGTTCTATGAGGGGAAATGTTTCACTGGGAGGAAGCTGGAGATCTGCAGCGACTGCGACAACTTCCAGGACCGTGGCTTCATGAACAGGGTCAACTCTGTCCGTGTGGAGAGCGGGGCCTTCATCTGCTTCGATCATCCAGACTTCAAGGGCCAACAGTACATACTGGAGCATGGGGAGTACCCTGAATTCCAGCGCTGGAATGCCCATAACGATCACATGGGCTCCTGCAGGCCAATCAGGATGGTAAGAGTGTGGGAGTGTGTGTGTGTGTGTGTGTGTGAGAGAGAGACCCCAGGGACAGACAAATATTTGGTTGTTAAAAAAAAAAAGACAGAAAAACATGGCAGACTGGCATATGTGCGGCCTCATTTGTGCACATCTGCTTTTCAGATAAACCAAAGTCAGAATAATTTTAATAACTTATAATAATGCAGGAATCAGTCTTGCAGCCTAGAGGCATATTACCAACTTGCAGGTTTTCACCTCACTTATTGAGACCATTAGCTGAAAGAAAACCACACATTCAGTGCACTTGAGACATAGACTGTGGGCTGTACATATCGTCCCTGATACACATTTAACCTATTTCTATAGGTGTGTTTTTATGAGCGTTTGTGCACTCAATACAGTCACATAAAGGAGGAGGCTTTGGTCCTTTTTCTGTGAAGTGAAGGTGAATATTGTTGCTATGACTCAGCGATAGGGCATGTCATTATCCTCCCCCAGCATGGAGAGCACTACAGGATGGAGCTGTTCGAGGGAGACAACTTCAGCGGCCAGTGTGTGGAGCTGTGCGACGACTGTCCGTTCCTGCAAGCACGAGGCCTGACCAAGGACTGCATCAACTCCATCAAGGTTTATGGAGATGGAGCGTACGTATCTCTGTGCTGTAACCTGCTTACAGCACATAAGACTTTTTAACATGGATGTGAAACTGATAACT
The DNA here is from genome assembly GCA_002120245.1 of Maccullochella peelii. Classification (NCBI taxonomy): domain Eukaryota; kingdom Metazoa; phylum Chordata; class Actinopteri; order Centrarchiformes; family Percichthyidae; genus Maccullochella; species Maccullochella peelii. The sequence goes on along the minus strand of LKNJ01001256.1, from coordinate 90,168 downwards.
TATGTGATCCTGTGTAAATTTTCAAGTTCACCCAAATTGTATTTTCTTTTTTTTATTTAGAATTTTGGCCTTTATTGATAAGAAACATGGGGAGGGGGGGGTGGCATGCAACAAATGTCCCTGGCCAGAATTGCCCCAAAAAGTATAATTTCTCACTTACCACTTCAGTGGTTCACTTGTTTGTTTGTTTGTTGTTTTTCTTGTCAAGGGCTTTTACATAGACATCCATCTGTAATATATTGGCCATCATCGCAATAAGATGGAGATGACTAATGTAATTAATGAAATTTACCTTCAATAGCAGCATCTCTCTCCAGAAACAGTGTCCTTGTTACTCTGGATAGGTCAGTAAACACACTGTCAACAGTATTAATAGGAACTATTTTCTTGGTATAGAATAGTTCCAGGGGACGTCGTTCTCACCAAGGTCTGTGAATTATCCACAGTACCTTGGAAATTGTTTCTAAAGAATTTATAACATTCAATTTTTCAGTACTTTCAGCAACACAAACAAAGTTCCATCGCATTGTGTTGGGGTGGTGTGAGAAATGTCAGAGGTGGGGTGCCCTGGTGGCCAAGGAGTTTAAGGCATTGACCATGAACTGCAATGCCCCGAGGTTCAAGCCTGGTGGAGGGTCTTTGTTGCATACCACTATACATCTCTCTCTCTCTTTCCCCTCATTTCCTGTCATCTCTCTACTCTCAACACGTTATTGAGGACATAAAATGCCCCAAAAATATATAGAAAAAAGAAAAGGTTTCTTTAAAAAAATCTCAGATCTCAGGTGGATATCTCAGAACCTAAGAATTTAACTGCATAGCTATTTACCACAAGAGGTAAGTAAGAAAATGTGTTTTTATATTTTGAGTGACCCTTTAAACCCTATACATTAATTTTACACACTATAAAAGCCAAGTCAGATAGAAAATTGTCAGAAATATGTCATAAACTTTACCTTCTATCCTCTGACTTACACTAGATATTGCATATCTAAAATGTTAACTTTACAATTCTTTTTATCTATTTTTATGTTATTTATTTATTTTTCCCAAACAGTTGGGTGTTGCATGAGGAGCCTAACTACCGTGGGCGCATGTACATCGTGGAGAGGGGAAACTACTGCACCCACATGGAGTGGCAGGCAGAGAACCCCAAAATCCAGTCTGTTCGCAGGGTGGCAAACTACTTCTAAACCACCTCACCGTCACCGGCAATATGACTGCAGGGACGAGATCGTCCACCCAGGAAAAACACACCACGCTGTCAAGTAATGTCACGTTGACTCTGTGGGGCTGTAAAATAATAAAAGATGAAGAAAATGTCTGACATTTCTTGTTGTTTTATTTTTGTACTGAATTATTCAAAGGCTGAAATAAAGTAGTGATACAATATCGTCAATCTTATTTCCATTTCTTCTCCTTTTATGCTCACCCAGTGTGAAACTCCTAAATTAACCAACATATTTTATTGTAGAAATTGGCTACAGGCTATGATTCAGGTAATTGCTTTCTATTATACACCATAACTACACGACCTTTAAGTGTTCTTCACACTAATGGACCCACTTGTTACATGAGATACTCTGGATACCACTGAACACATATTAATAGATAGATAGATAGATAGATAGATGGGCATTTTATTTTTCCAGGAGGGAAATTAAAATAGTTTTAATAGTTTTAATAAACTTGTAGCCTGATTAAAAAAAAATGCTCTAATTAAAACTTACAAGGACACAAGAAAGCAGTCACCCTGCTTTTTAGCAAACACATTCCCTCATACAAGTGGATGTTTGGCAGTCAGGAATGAACATGTCACGCCTGACTAACAAACAGTGTCCTTCCTACAGTGAATAAATTAAGAGTGAAAGAGAGCTATTGCACAGGTTGAAGCAGTATCTACACCTGCCCCAGGGAGCTCTGCTACCACCTAGTGTCATTTATCTATTTTACGGTGAAGTTGTGACGCTCACCTCAGGGGTTTTCAAAGTTATCACCATTGGGACTTTCATCAGCAGCAATGACACAAACACATAAAAAATCTGGATTCTTCCTTGAATAAAAAACAAAACAAAACACAGAACAGAAACACTAGTTATGAATCAAGTATTAATTAATGCTGTTGATTCAGGGTTTTAAACTTTTTCAAACTTAATTCAGTTTGCCCAACAAGCTTATATGCAGTTTTTCATCATATTATGCCCACAACATGTATGCATTATGCATTTATGACATGTACAATGCAGTAATAGTGGTGACAGACTGGCATAAGTTGTATTTAGCAGCCTTCTACAACACTATTAGCTCATAGTTTTTTATGCACCACTGCATCATTTCCCCACATGCTCTTATTCTTCTAGTATGTCACACCGTGGCTGTAGCTCCTGGACCTTTAATGAGCACTCATGTGTTTGCTCTTCTAACTGTCATGACAACAGATCACCTATCGTTACAAGGTTTCGCTCATTGCCTCTATCAAGTTACGGGGTCAATATAGAATAGCTTAATGAGGAAATGCTTTGTCTTGAGTTACACACAACAGCACTAGTTTAAGGGCAATTACCTATAGCTAACCTTATTCTTAGGCCATTTGCTGCTTGAATTGGCTGGGTGTCACCAACATGCCATCAGTCTGGATGTCAAAGACGAGAAAGAGAGAGGGACCTGTGAGCAAGGCTTAATGGCATTTTAACAATGTCATTGCTGATTTTCTATAATGATGGGATTTATTATTCAACACAAAGGACTTCCGTTTTGAAAGAGCATGTCTTGAATGCTTCGAAGTGCATTTAAGAGAAGATGAATTGGCCTACATTTTATTTTAACAGACATCTATTTTATTTCAGAAATTAGCCTTGATTTCTTGCTCTAATGGGGGTAAGCATTTCTTCTGAAGTAGGGAGATTACAAAAGAGAAGCATACCCAATTAGTCAGAGGAAAATGACTGGAACTTTAACTCTTTTGAGGGAAATACTTCTAAAAGTGAGTGTCTGTTGGCTTGGAGACTTGATGAGTGGGCAGGCTGACCAATACTTTGATACAAAACACATCTTTCTTTTTGCAATTATCAACAGAAATAGGCTACTATTAAAAGAATATCATGTTTGTAAATTGGGAAAGATTATAATCATACACTTCCTGTTTTGTGATAATAATAATTTTTAAAAAAGCTTAGTGATTCGTTATAAGCCATGGTTTGGCTCTATTTTGGTTTTGCTGTGTGAGATATATTTTATATTTGATATATATTTAACACTGTCTGGCGGTGAAATGAGTAATTATACATTTAAAATAGGCTAGCATATATTGTATCATGTTACTCCAAATTAGGTCAGATATTTTTAGCACTGACTCATATGCATAAAATATCATACAGATACACAAAAAAAACCCTCAGAATTTCTCATATTATTTGTGAAGCTGTAAGAGATATTTATCATATTGACACGGACAAAAAACTATACCATAGTAGGCTAAATACTACAAGAGCTAATACATTTATATTTTAAATTTGTACCTAGGCTACACATTGTATCGGTAATCTCTAAATAAAATGAAAATAGAGACTGTTATTTTTTTTTTAAGAAGCTAAAATATTGCACTATCCTACGCATTACCTGGAATTCTAATTTAAACCCCAGGCTAAATGATAAGAACCGAAAAGTAGACTATAAAATACCAGCTCTGTTATATCAGCTGGAACCTGGACAGATTCCAGCGTGGAAATCACACTTCTTTCACCAACACCTCATATATTCCTTCTCTTAGGATTTATAGGATTTTTAAAAAATGTGATAGCCTGATATATCCATACGAGGCAAAAATATAGAAATTTCAGGCGTGTATGTACGGTGTCGTGTTAAGGTCACTCGCTGGCTGCCTGAATTCCCCTCTTTGTGTTTACACATCCGGGTTTCCCTGTTTGCAGCCCATTCCCCATTTAGAAGCCATTTTGGACACAGATCAGTAACATGCATGTAAACCCCGACCGACCTCCCGATGCAGCGGTGCTACTATTCAAGTGATTAACCTCAAAAAAGAGCGCTGGGCTTTCGTCTCGGATGGTCTAACGGCTTCCCATTCGGTTTTTGGATCCACCACCGCACCTATTAATGGACTAACAGTCTGGCAGTCAATTAATCGCTCCTATCGTTTCTTGCAACATTGTTGCAGCGCCGCGGCTATTGACACGCGTTGTGGTGGTGGTTAGGCTGCCGAGGGACCGGAGGCCTGTGGTCGTTTTGATCCTGGACTGATGTTTTGGACGACCTGAGTTTTAATGTTCGCGACGGAAAGTGGGGGAAATCGCTGTCCTGTATTTAAAACGGAACATGTCTTTTTCATGGCTGACTTGTTCACTTCTTCTGGGAACTTTATGCGCAGGTAAGCCGCTATTGTTGTTTTTTTTCTTATTCCCCGAGTCGTTCGTCCCGAGGCAGACATATTTTTTTTGTTGGTGTAATTGTTTCTGTTTGAAATTTCGACCCGCGAACGAGTTAACGTTTGTTGACCGATTAAACTTTGTTGGCAGTGGATAGTATCGTTCAGCTGTGGGGATTTTATTATCTTACCCATAATCGCCTCGTCTCTGTTTGCCCCTCTAACACATCTATTTTACACACGGGAAATATTTAGGCAGTAGCTTTTAATGTAAAATAAATAATATAATAAATGGCATTGAATACAGTCTTTTATACTGAGAATTAAAAGAATATATATATGTGTCCAAATTTAAAACTGTTGCGTCCCCCCTCGTCTTCCTTAACAGTGGCAGGAATAGAAGGCAGCAGCTGCATCAACATCCTGAAACCTTATAGGCTACATCTCAGGTCTGCACTCTTGTTTGTGGTTACAGCCTGAACACGAGCCTTTGGAAAACACACTTTCCCTGTAAGGATTTTCCTAAATCAATTGCGTTTGATTTGAAGAGACAGCAGCTGTTTTGTCTGAAGTCTTGGTTTTTACCCCGAATTGAGGTCACTGTTACACAGCTCCGTTTCCACACAGCCCGTGACTTGGTACCACGTGAAATTGAGCATGAGGATTGTTTTTCTTTTGTTTTGGAGTCTTTTTTGCCAGCGTTTGCAACTCGTATGGGAGCTTTTATTGTGTCCCAAACATGGTTACCTTTGTCCCCTAGCTATAGCACTCCTTGCTATGACTAAATAGTTGTTTTAAAAACAACAGTCACTTTCCCCCTCTCATGAACCGTCTTTATCTTTTCCTCGAACTGTAATAAAAATTTCATTGAGGTACAGCTGTCTCTTGTGTGCCAAATAGCGCTGTGGCTAATGCCTTTATGGTTTATAGATTAGGACTCGGGAGTGTAGGCTATATTAAGCTGCTTCTCCAGAATTCATGTTGTGGTGTAAGCCTCAGTAAGTGACAGAGGGAGGGGGTTGGGGAATGATCTTGTAGTAAAAGTCCTACCGGATCATGTGACCACAGATATCAGAAATTCCATCTCGGCTCAATGGAGCATTGAGCATCACTGCTCTCTC